>ML121579.1:82848-202260 GCA_003788615.2 Terfezia boudieri ATCC MYA-4762 | reverse complement strand
CTGCTCAACACATGCTCGTACGCGAAGTATACTGTTAGTCCTCTCAGCATTCCGCCCATTACCTGAGTCTTCTTCTATCTCAATAGCACCCATAGTCTCATATACCTCTATACCGCACTCTGCAAATATTGCCACATATGTCTCCCATTGTGCAGTAGTAAGCACTTTGACCATACTATCAAAATGGAAGATGCTCATCAAGACGCTCAATTGTAACTGCTGTACCATCCACAGGCCGAGAGACTTTGATTCGAACATGGCATAGATTTTTATCACGAATACTGCTATTCCGCCGCTTAACAATCTTGCCTTCTGTCGTGACTCTAGTCGTGCTTGATTTGGATGATTTTCGTAGCCGACATTCATATTTCTGAACTCATACTGTACCATTGCATTGGAGTAGCTTCTGTTGAAGTGTTGTATAAACCGAATCGACATATGGCCATATTTCATTAAACTTGTCGGCAGATATGACGACTGGTTTATTGAGCTCAAACAAAAGAGTACGGTAGTGTAGAGCATCCGCAGAAATTGGCATCATAACTTCCGACATCCTGATATTCGTAGTATAGTGATAATACGAAAAATCCGATAATACAGAATCAGTATACTTTACAACTATCCGACTCCTATTCTCTCTTTGAATTTGGTTTAGCTACGTGGAATATAAGTACTTACCTATGTTGAGCGTAGGAATGTCTAATATTTGTGCTGCTACGATACTAGGGGTATTCAGAGTAGAAGTATCCGGCGAATAAAACCGGATATGAAAAACCGAATAAAAAAAAGGTTGTTTTTTTTATCTGGTGGTTTACGATGAAAAAAAGAATTCAGGTCGGGGAAAAAGTATTCGGGAAAATCACAACTAGAGTACCGGATATTCCGGTGGATATCGCCGGATAACGTTTTTTTTATTCGGTTCATACAGGGGTTTTCATATCCAGGTAGATATATCACGAGACTGCATAGCTGCTCAGGGGACTACATAACTTGGCGTGTTCAGCATAGCTTAGTATGGTTAAGCAATGGTACAACAAAATGAGACTTGAAATTCTCTAAGTTATTTTTTGTATGAGCGCCTACTCAACTCATTTGAACCGGCATAACAACTTATCTTAAGCAGCACCTCGAACCCGGCATAACAACTCATCTTAAGCAGCACCTCAAACCCTTCTGAGATCTTTTTTTTTTATTTTTTAAATACTCATTACTCCTATTCAATCCCAGTAAGGGGACTATGAGGAGCCACCCGGAAACCCGGGTGGATTCAGGACAAGGCAAATTAATCTGCCAGGTCCGCCGCACGCAGAAAGCAGAAGACTAAATACAAGCATTGTGCGACTCAAAACTGTGTAAATCAGCTACATGCGTAAATAATACGTAACTCAAAACTGTGATAGCAAATGTGTAAAGAAAATCGTAATGCGCAGGCCCCCGTGCTGTCACTAACCGGCTGTACGCCAGATGACCCCGAGAGGCCTGACTGAGGCCTGCGAACGCTGTATACTCCTCCTCTCTCTCTCCCCTGACTCTCCCTTGCTCCCCTGACTCCTACATCCCCTTACGCGCCCCTTCCGTAGAGCCTTGTGTATAGAGAGGCGAAGAAGGCCTCCACTGCCTCCCACTCGTCCTCCTCGCCCTCCTCTTTTACCCATATAGGGTGGTCGATATCCTCCCATCTCTCTATCTTCCCTAAATAGTGTCGTTGCCGGTGACCCTTCTGAGATCATAGGGCCTAAGACATGTGGAATAGGAAATGCTACGTGTAAGCAGAAAGTGGAAGCTAATTAGAGGGTATTGGAAAAAGTTAGAAGAGAGGAGTTGTATACAAGTGCAGCGAGTGACATCAAGAACTGTAGGGGAGAGTTTGGAGGAAGTCGATGTGGGTTTGGATATGAGCATAGAGGCAACATCAGAAGTATTGGTAGATGCAAGTGAAGCAATCCTAGAACTTTAATTCCCCTGGCTCTCCTATTCCCATTCTCAATTGACCTTTTAAACCTCCTATTCCCAACCCAATTCCATCTCCCATTACAACTGTTGCATGTGCTACAAGGAACTCATCTAGGATATCAAAAGCCAGGCATAATTTCTCTACCTGCTGGTCAAGCGTCAATTCTTCCCTCACTACCTTACCTCCAACCTTATACTCCTTGATTTTTGTTCCAGCCCCTGTCTGCCTTAGCAACTCTTTAGCTTTGCTGTGACATGCAACCAAATATGCAACATGAGCCTTAGGTTTTTCCCCGCTTGGGTCTTGATGAAGAATTCCCAGTTTTTCTGCCCACTTCAGACACCAATCCATTTTACTTCTGCACAATTGATAGGTAGACCAATTATTCTTTATCAGCAATGCCAGTAAGGTATCTAGTTTCTCTGCCCATGCAATCTGGCTTCTGGCTTGTGAACTCGGTGGATAAACATTTTGAGATGCTATACTAATGGCCTTTTTCCTTCCTATCTATTATCAAACCTGTTAGCCCCCCCTAATCCTATTACCTCATTTCACCTACCTATACTTACCTCTGCTCCTTGAATAGAATGATTCTCATACTCTCTATACCGAATACCTTCATAAATTCTAGCCAAACGTCGATTTCGCGTAGTGTTGAGTTGCTCGCAAAATCGCTACTGGTGATGATTTTACTAGGATCTGTCACTAGTATGACAAAAGCCATTAGCATAATTTTTTTGCTGACTCATGACATGCTACACACGTGATATACACCCTCATGTGACATGTGCATGCTAGCACATCTCGTGATCCACCAAGACTAGATACATAGTCCCAAAAATCACCGTAGAAGTGCCCAAATATTCGCCCCGGATATTCCGCAAAAGTATCTGGTTTTTTTGGAGGGGTATTCAGACTAGCGGACTTTTATGACCAGATAAATCCGGATGTTGTCTGAACCGAATACTTCTACTCTGAATACCCCTACTGTAATAAGTAAAGTAGTACACCCCTGCTGTTGGGCCTGAAGCACTTCCTATTTATATAGCACAATTAGCAAGCACCTTGGCTAGTCTGGTTGGCACACCTTGGCATGTATGAATACATCCTAAACTGTAAAAAATAAAGATTAACAAGTGACCACCCCTTATTTGCGAATTCTACACTAATTGCATACAAATCTGAATTACTACCTAAAATCTCTGCCGACAAGTTCTCCAAATGCCTCGATCAACTCAACGTGATGTTTTCATGAAACACACCATACAGATTATTGAGCAGCTTATACATAGTATTAAGAATGAACTATCGCTTTGGAGGCTAAATGAATGGGGGTCTTGTGATGTCGTCTATATTTTATGTTGGTTTGCCTGATGACTAATGATCTCAATTTTTTTTCTCTCGTAAATGTACTCGAGGCTACAGTTGGAGTTGTAATTGCAATTGTAATTGGAAGCCTGGCCAATTAGAGTGGGTGCCAAGTTGCTAAGGGGCTTGATAATTGCAATTTTGAAAGTGACCACCCCTACTATAAGAAGCAAATCATTTGTGGCCCATGCAACCATACGCGCACGGAATTGTAATCCCATGCCTGCTGGCGGCGGACAAGGGTTGCTTCCTGGATGCCTGTTGCGAACCACAAGGCTCCACAAATACTGTCCACAAACTGAATAAATACCGCCATTGCAAACCTCTACAAGTACAGTTTTAGGGCCCAGACCGTGGCGCCCAAGCATTCCATTCCTCCTGTACACACCCCAAGGGATTTTTTTAAAAAAAAAAAATACTTATTACTACTATACGGTCCGACTATGAGGAACCCCCCAAAGCAAAATTTTATTTTTATTTTTTTTATTTTTTATTTTTATATACCCCCCAAAGCGAATGATACCGCCTCTATTCAACTCTGTTACGAGCGACTACGGCGGTCACCAGGCTGAATCAGAGGATGACCTCATACCTCAACTATACACATCAAGCTTACTGATTAGAATATTGGTCAATTATCAACTTGCCGCGTTCGCAGAGCTCAAAATGCTGCTCAATATCGATGCCACCAGTAACCCTAACTCTTCCTTTTGAAGATTCGTGGTAGCGACATTTAAAAGACATACACCACGATAGATTAGGCCAATTCATCTCCGAAGCCACAATGTCGGATTATCGTGCCACTGGGGGAGAGAAGTGTACAATCAGCAAAGCGTAAGTTTCTTTTTATTTCCACTGCTCATTGGGCTTTCCACCGCGGAAACAATCTCGCCGCCTCTGTGATCCACCAGAGTTGCTTACTTTGGTCAGAAATAATAATGATCCCGCTACAATCACTAGTAATTCTGCCAAAGGTCAAGCTCCACATGAGAAGGAAGGGTGTAGGATACCGAAAAAGCATGGTAAAATAGTAGTATCTCCTGCAATTCCAGGTCCACGGATACTTAGGCCTGAATGTGGGCATGTTGTTATTATACCTATCCTTCAGCAAGTCCGGCATTCCCAACAGGCCGTTCAACTTTTGCATCATACCCAATCTTAATCAGGAATAGGGACCGACGATAAATCGATTTCAAAGGATGACCGAAGCCCAATGGTGAAGTAACCGGAAACTCTGGCGATCAACTCTTATCCGAAGCGAAGGCGTCTACGCAGATCTGGTGATGCTTGAACAGAAGTGTGTAGAAGTGGTTGGCAAGCAAAGCGCTCAAGCAAAGGCCATGAAAAAAAATCGCAGGGTTGAAAGTAGTCTGGTTGGTTGAAAGTATACCTTGGACAAACGAGCAATGGCACGCTGCAAAGGACCCCTGCTAAATGAGCATCACGACTTTCTTTTGGCATCACAACATCCCTCATCGTCTAAAAGTCTTCGTCGCCTTGCAGTGAAGTATGAGATGCCAGCTAGAATGTGGAAGCATGGTATTCATTCCTTGAACTACTTTGGCATAGACTACCAAACTCTCTGGAACACATGCGGACCTTCATTTTCCTTGTGTACTCTATTATGTCCCTATTGTATGAGACAGTTCCTGCTTTCGAAGACACCTGGATCCAATATCTAGGTGACGTGGGTAGATACCGCATGGCGATAGAATGTGAGGACAGCGAGAGAAAGGATTGGAGTCATTGGACCAATGTCTCGAGATCTTCATACTCAGAAGCTGCAGACAAGAAATCGACAGTTGGGTGTCTCTACCACCATAGCGCCATCCTGCCAGTGGAAAAACCAAACGCGTTAACGTCCTCCAACAACTTTTTTTTTTATTGCAAGTCCTTAATGGTGAAGCAGCCCTTCGAGTGGGGCCGACACTCGATACGCATTTTATTTCAGTCTGTTCTATCCAACCAAAGCCGCAGTCAGCCTGTCAACGTGAGATTTGTTACCCTTCATGAAATTTGGTTCAGGCATATTGACTTGGAACGTTTCGGTGGTGTTATTTGAGTGTGCTAGATGAGCACATTAGCACTGTCGAGAAGAAGTGGACCACCCAAGGGTGCCTAGTGGCAATTTGCAACATAGCAGCCTTACATCAGTACAATATACCCACAAGGAAGCTTATAGAGGCCTGGAAGGAAGGCACTGTCCCTATCAAAGAGGACGAGATGGAAGATTCACCAGCATTGAATAATGGTGAGACCACTGGTAATGATAAACCGCATGTCCGCATCCTCCTCTAGTTCTCGATGCCCCCTTGGGGTACACTACCCCGCTTCTTCCCACCACAGACGACACAGCAAGACGACACTCTGAGCGACCTGTTATCCAAAACATGCAATGGCTTACACCCTTTAAGGAATATATTAACAGAGCAGGGCCAGAATACGGATCGATGGGACTTCTATACCATCGGAATTTTCACCGGGATTCAGCTAGATATTAAACTTGCTCTCAGCGGAGTTCCTCCCGAGTTCCGAGAGGGTTCAAACAGATATGAGAAGGAGTTTCTCCGTCTACATTCACCACCATCCCCATCACCAGTACCAGTATCCAATACCGCCACTCAGACCATACCCCCGATCACCCCAACAAGGAACAGCGTTTCCACCACCACCGATCCCTCAACGGCCACCCCCCCAGAACACACGTATACGGAGGCAGCGACTTCAACCATCGGGGAATGCCCAAGCAACCCAGGGTGATGCCATCACCTTCGGGAGCTGGACAGGGCAAGGGGAGGGAAGGAGGACAACACAAACACCACCTCCGAACTCTCTGAATAAAGCAAAGGGTAAGGGAAAAGAAGAGAGGACAACATAAACAAAACCCCCCAACCCTCCGCACAACTCACCAACATCACAGAAGGTGATAGAGAGGAAACCACCCCCAACCACCCGCAAAAAGATATCAACGCAAGCGACAGCACCCCCGAGCATTCCTTGCCCCCCAAACCGAACACGAGCCGTTGTATTTCACTGGGCACCAATGAAGTACAAACCAGGTCTCATGCGCCACTGAATCGAGGAGGACAACAAGGAGGCTCGAATTCTAGGTATCCGCTAGTTGCTGCAAGAAGGTAGAAGGGTCGACAAACTGGCATCGTCACTCATTATCTATATGGCGGAGGGGTATGATACTACATCGGGCTCCGCAAGGGCAAGCGAATCTTCCGCACCATGGAATACGACTGGAACAGATGATTTCCGAGTCCCCTCCTCCTGGAGAGACTTATCCTGTGTTATGATCCCCAAGCCGAACAAGGACCATAACCTCGTCAAAGGCTGGAGACCGATTGTCCTTTCCAACTGCGTAGGAAAATTGGGAGAAAAGGTGGTAGCGGACCAACTCCAGAAACTTACCCCTCTCTTCCACCCCCTACAGTTCGGCTCCCGCAAACACAGATCAGCCATAGACTGCATGATGGTGACAATATCCAAAGCGGAGGATGCTCGCGCAACAGGAAATCACGCTACCATCCTGGGCAAAGACATCGTGTCAGCATTCAATAATGTCAGAAGGAAGGGAGTTATGGAAGCACTTAATACCATCGTGACTCCAAGCAACATCTCCAACTTCGTTTACTCCTTCCTTTCTGCTAGGTCATTCAATATTATTTGGGACAATCAAGTTAGAGGGAGAGGCTCCCTAGACGAAGGCACCCCACAAGGCAGCCCGCTAAGTCCAGTGCTATTCCTAATATACATTTCCAGGACCCTGACCCGGGCTACATCTCTTTGCGGGGAAATACACATCCCAAGGCCATACGCACTCCGAGTGAACAGGATCCTCCCCCCACCTCAGATCTTCTTATATAGCTATGCTGACGACGTCAACCCACTCATCATCACGTCTTCAGTCTACACAATGTCAGAACATAATAGGGTGGTGACACAAGTGGACAGATCCTTGATCATCGCCGCGGAAGAGGACAAGTTGGAATGGGACGCTTCCAAGAATGCCAGGCTCGATTTCCGGAGCGACCGTCCCAGCTCAGATATAAAAACACTCGGAATCATCGTGGACAGCAAGCTCCAGTTCAACAAACACATCAAAGTAAGAACGGAAAAGGCCAAGGCAGCTATGGATGTTCTCCTGCGCCTAGGCAACAGCAATAAAGGCATGTCCCCCCGCGCAAAGAGCGATATATACAGGCCTTGTTCGTCCCATTTTCTTATGGGGGGCAGAGCTGTGGGGAGATAACAATATTTCCGGAATGGAGCATCTAGAATACCAGGCGCTACGCAAAATCTGCGGTGCCTATCATGGGAGCTCGAAGGACAAGCTCGGCTTAATTGCCAATATTGAACCTTTGAAAAACAAGCTCTCTAACCTCCGTGCCTGTTGGGCAGCACGAGCGGTTCGAACCGGAAACACACAGATAAGGGAAATGATCTCATCACCCTTCTCCACTAGCAATGCGATAAACAGGGCCTTCCAAGCCGCCACAGCTTTTGAGCCATCCAACCTGAGCTTCGGCAACTGCGAATACTCTAACCCTAGCAGCCTCGTACTCAACACCCTGTACAACCCCTCAGACCCGTACTCCAATGCCAAAGGTGGATGGGCAGCCAAGATAGGGGGATTACAGGATGAGGGCTGGAGAGTATGTTATACGGATGGCACGGGTAGACAGGGACATTGTGCCTCAGCCATGGTATCGGAGGACAGGCGGGGAAACCCAACTTTGAGGTCAAGCTCGTACTTGGGAGAGGAAGCCACAGTAGCTGACGGGGAAAGAGAGGCTGTTGTCCTCGCCCTGGAAACACACAGGAACTCATCTATGGTCGCTATCTCCCGGACTCAACCTCAGCCATCTCGACGGCCATAGAAATCTCACGAGGCTCTAAGCCACCTAGAAGCGGGATCGAGATAAAACTAGGAGACATTTTAGCCGAGCGCCATTCCAACCATTACGACACCTCAACCTCCTGGGTCCGCTCTCACATCGGCATCAAAGTGAATGAGGAAGCCGACGAGCTGGCCGCCCTTGCGTCTGCACGAGGACAGTTCACCATTCAGGAACCGACCGTAACAGAAGGAGGAATCAGACAAGCCTCCAAGGCTGCTCGCGCCAAAGCCAGAACGGCCCCAGGGTTCGGCGTGAGAAGAAGCGATTGGAACCGTCAGGCCTTGTCAGCATACACATGGCTAAGGACAGACAAGGGCCCCCAAAAACAGTGGCTACACAAGATAGGAAAGGCGGATTCAGGCACATGCGAATGCGGACACTACTCAGAAAGCGGACACCATATCACATTCGAGTGCCCCATCTACCGTAAGCAGAGACAGGTTCTAGGCAACATCAGAGAGTGGGAAGACCTAGACCGCTCGATATGGATGAAAGAGGAGGGGGAGGATGACTGGGACGCAGTGGAGGCATTTTTCGGGTTTCTTTACAGGAAGCTCTTTGGACGACACAGGGGGATACACATGGTTTGCAGGGAGGCGGTTGCGCAGTCCTCAGTCAGGCCTCTTGAGGTCATCTGGCATTTAGCCGGTTAATGACAGCATGGGGGGCTGCGCTCTACGATTTTTATTACCTTCTTCGGTTCATACATGTCTTTTCTTTTCCTTGACTTTTATTTACACATTTTCCTTGCATTTTCGCAGGCCTCAGTCAGGTCCTTTGGGGCCATCTGGCATTCATCCGGTTAATGACAGCATGGGGGTTCTGTTTTGTATTTAACTCTCTGCTTTTCGCGCGCGGCAGACCTGGCAGATTAACTTGCCTTGTCTTCAATCCACCCGGGTTTCCGGGTGGCTCCTCATAGTCCCCTTATTGGGATTGAACAGAAGTACTGAGTATTTAAAAAAAAAAAAAAAAAAATCCCCCACTGGAACTAGAACAGGATGGAATCGAGCTCTGTTTTATTTTGCGGGAGTACCAGAGTTTTCTACACACGACACATTTTGTGGCTATTCTTTATTTTGTGTATGACACTTGAGCGATGCTGCTTTTCCTATTTCCCACTGGAGCGTGTTGTTATTAGATGTGTGTTTCCACTCGAGCGGTATTTCTTTCTGATGGGTTGGGTGAGGTTGTTCAATTTCCTACCAGTGCTTCGGGTATGAGTTTTTCTACCTGCGAGATGTTATTGATTAGATGAGTTTTCCCACCTGCACGAAGTTACGAGCATTTCGTGTTTGGTTTATTCTGGCATGAGGGAGTCATCTGCCATCTGGGCGGTTATGATAGCATGAGGCTCCGCACTACTTGAGTCTATTTTATATTCTTTGCTTTCTGCGCGCTGGACCTAGCAGATTACAGTGAAGTCTCATTATAAGAAACTCCTCGGGACCGGCTTGGAGTTTCTTATAACGAGATATATACACAAAAAATTATGAAAGGTCCGTGTAAGGCCTGAAAAACCCTGTGATGCTTGTTTGAAGCTGTGTCCTGCGAGCCATGTCTTGCAATACCTCAATATCCCGCTTTTCCCGATATAAAGCAGCATCTAGCTGCTCGCCTTTCTGCAAATTAACATGGGAGTTCTGAAGACGAAAGAGACGCAGGGCTTCAAGTCCTTCAAGAGCAGTCTTATAGGAAATAACAGGTACTTCAGGAATGTCATCTGGATCAGAATCAGACTCATGCAACGGAGTGGGCTCATAGGTATCTAGAATATGTTGCTCCTCCTCCTCCGCAGAATTCTCGACAACTTCATCAATAGAATTAATAAAATCAGGAAGGCTAGCTCGCAGGAAACCAGGATGAGCAACACGAATGCAATCATAAATCTCCTCCTCTACCTGGTTGAGATCATTGTCTATAGCTTCAACTGCAGGAGCAGTCGCTGGACCATGTACCTTGACCTGACTTCGTTGAAAACAATGTGCAAGAGTAGATTCCTTCACACCATGCTTCCATGCATCAACCGCCCATTGAGCTGCATGTAGAACATTCACTGTCCTGTATGGATCATCCTTAATATCCTCCAGCATAGACTCTACATGTTTAATGACATGCATCAAACCATCGTTTGATATCCTGATAGTCCCACTCAGGATGTAGAGAGTGTTGAGAGCGGATATCGTTACGTTCTTTTTCAGTCCACGTCTGACGGGTTTGGGTCTGCTTTGATGCCATGACTCTTGTAGCAAGCACTCCGATAATAATTGATCTAGCAAACGGAGATATAGATAAGTAGAATAAGACCTTATTTGGCTAATTCTAATATGAACGTGTTGAGTAACAATTCACAAAGGTAACGTATGCGGCTCCAGCGACACCAACCATAACCTCGATATAAGGAACTGTATGTATTACTAAGCCAAGACTTAAGAAACCTGCTATTAGCGAGAGTTTCTTCCCATACAAATTTTGGCGGGACTGAAGCACTGTTTCTTATAACGAGAGGTTTCTTATAACGAGGTTTCTTATAACGAGACTTCACTGTAATACAGTTGCATTGTCGGGTTTGGCCTTGTGCTTGCAAGAATTCTGACATAAATGTTAAAATGCACATCCGGCATACCCGCTACACAGTGAAGGTACCGTTGTCACCGCCAACCGCCAACACCGATATCGCCGAAGCCACCATTTTCAACTGAACTCACGCACATGCAAGCTCCTTACGCAAGCTCCTTACGTTCGCACACACGCAATGTTTTGCGTATGTCGGATTGAGTCAACTCTGGTCGCCACCCGGTGGTCGCAGGACCGCTACCCGCGATCCTTGCATTTCCTTGATTCTTATTGGCCGATTAACACATCTCTGAGCTTGTCATTTACCCTAAATTTCCATGTATATAGACATCGCTCCGGACCTGTATTTTTCGTTGAATCAAGCAAGGCTTCAATTCGCCTCGTTCTCACTCGCATTATTATTCTCCTAGTTCTATTACCCACTCTGCGTATTACCATCCGCTCCAGTAGGTTTATTACTAGAGATCTGCTTGCACCCGTGCTCGTTTCCGTTGCTGCTACCGCCGCCGCCGCTGCCTCGCTAGGACCACTTCCGCTGCCTAACAAGATATCCCCACATATCTTTTGTTAATAAATGTAAGTCTATGTGGAAAATAATAAAGAATGCAGAAGACATACATACTTCAGGATGTAAATTAAGTGCAGTTCCCGTGAGCAACTTCACGAAGTGTGATATATTGCTGCGCAATATCAGGCTATGCATAGTCAGAAGCTAAAATATTAAATTCCTTTAGAATTCGAGTATTAGATGCATCTAATGAGTGTTATCTGTACCATGTCTATCTTGTCGAGGGAAATGTACACTAACAATATCTCCGATAGCAAAAACCTCAATTTTATGTTATTCATACTGCTTCACCATATTTTGATGGTAAATATATAACTGTGGAATTAAGCATCATAACCTACTATTTATATACTTTATCAGTTCAAGCCTATAATATTTTCTGGGCCAGCATGATGATAGCCACGAGAAAATAAACTCGTGAGAGGCCCGGGCCCCCAAGAGACCACCAATCTCCTGGCTGGCCCGGGCCCCGCGGGAGAATACTGAATGACTGGGCCAGCCGCAAGTATGAGAAAAATGATTGTTTACAGTATCTTGAGAATTTAGATAATGTGGCTATCGGGTGATCTCATTACCCTGAACTAGACATATGACTGTCTTTTTTTTTTTTTTAAATACTCATTACTCCTACACATGACTGTCCACCGGGTGCTTACTGTCCCATTCGCGAATCAGCCGATTTCCAGACATTGTCACAAGCAAGCCTTGCATGGCGAGCTCACCATATGTCGCAAGCGTCTCGTGAGGTAAGCATGGGCACGGCCAGTGGTAAGCGGGTCTGAGAGTACAGAACTGGCCCAATACAAGAATGGTGGTAAGTTAAGGTAGGGTCACCGGTGGATATGCGTATACAGGCCAGTTAAAGTAGGGTTGCGGACTTCGGCGACCTGCCACCTGATACATATGCCGGCCATTTAAGGTAGGCTCACCGGTGGAAAATGAAGACTCTAATAGAGATTCCCTACAACCTCTACGAGATATGAAGACTCGGAGTGTGATAGAGAAGCTCCATAACCTCTACATAACTACGAAGACCTACTCCAACGTGTTCAACAAATAAATACCACTAAAGCTCATCAAAATATGGTGAAGCACAATATGAAATTGAGGCTTTTGCTATCGGAGATATTGTTACCCCTCGACAAGATAGATGTGGTACGGATGACCGACGACTCTATTGTCTTGTTGTGCGAAAACCTCATCCTAACCGCCATGCTTTATTAACCACAGTGCATTATTTGGATCGACACTATCCAACTAGTGAGCTACAGTACTACGCATTTCAGACTCCTTAGATGCACAAAATATTTGAATTCTAAAGGGATCTGATATTTCTACTTCTGAGTATGCATGGCCTGATATTTGCAACATATCATACTCCATGAAACTTCTCGCCGTACAGCACTTAGTTTATAGCCTGAAGTATGTCTTCCGCATTCTGTATTTATTTTCCACCTAGACTTACATTTATGATAGAATTCCTATGGTGATATTTCAGTGTTGAGTACAATTTATATTCGTAAGCGCTAATGTATATGATTTTATATTGACTACAATTCATGTTCGTCAGCACTGATGTATATTATTTTATATTGGCTATAATTTATGCTAGCATTGATGTGTTTCATTTATTATTGACTACAATTCATGTTCGTCTGCGCTGATGTGTTTTATTATATGTTGACAACATATGTTGCCGGTACCGGCCCTTCTACTGAATGTCCAATCTCATTTCGTACTTTATTCCCACTTTATATTTTCTTGCGTGCTTTTTTCCCCGTTGTATCTACTATACATTAAATTTTAGTCACTTGGGTAATTATATGCACCTGTGCTCTCCCGCGGGGCCCGCCCCCCCCCGCGAGCCAGGCCTCTCGCGAATATTCAGTACTCGCAGCTGGCCTGGAACAACATATATGAGTTATTGCCGCTCGCTAGGCTCGCGTAAGTCCTGGGGGCAGGGCGAATATAGTTGTACTGAATCTGGCCTGCCGGGTGCTTTACATTTCAACTCTGGTACCCCTTGTAATACATGCAGGATCGTTGCTTGCACTCAATACCCACGCTGTGCACTTCCTGTTCCGTACTGCCGCTGCGTGCCAGGCTCCACTGGAAGGCTGCGCGAGCTCAATCTTGATAGGATATTACCCCTTAGAATATGCACAACCGCCATGCATATATTTAAACTCGCTGTGCCACAAACCTGGCTGCACAACGTTCAATCTTAATCTCGCTATGTTTAATTGGCCTGGAAATGAGTCACTACAGCTCTCGATGCTAAACTGCATTTGTTACTCCTGAAAAGGATTTATCACATTATTGATTAGATGTATTCCTGGTCTGTTTGTCGCCCAATCTCAAATCTTGGTTGTTAAAAAATCCTGCCATTCAATCTCACCGTATTCAATGTTGCCTTTCCCCCAACCCTCTATGCCCGCCTCATTCTAGCTAAAACCACTGCCAGACTGAATGTTCGTATATCACTGTCCTTAGAAGCTCAAAGTAAGGACATAGTGTCAGCCTTCAACAATGTCAGGAAAAAGGGAGTCATGGAGGCTCTCAACGCCGCTGCAACTCCATTCATCATCATCAACTTCGTCTCCTCCTTCCTCTTCCCCAGGACTTTTGATATCATTTGGGATGGTCAAATTAGGGGAAAAGGATCTTTAGACGAGGGCACCCCACAAGGTAGCCCATTAAGTCCGGTTCTGTTCCTTATATACATAAGGAGCGGCATTGAGATCGAACTAGGAGATCTCCTTGCGGAGCGCTATCACAACCATTACGACACATCGATATCATGGGTTCGCTCACACATCGGCATCAAAGGCAACGAGGAGGCCGACGAGCTGGCCGCACTGGCATCCGCTCGGGGGCAGTTTGCTGTCGAGGAACCCACTGTAACGGAAAGGGGGATAAGACAGGCCTCCAAATCCCTCCGCGCCAAAAACAGAACAGCTCCTGGCTTTGGAGTAAGGCGGTGCGAGTGGAACCGCCATGCGTTATCGGCGTACACATGGCTTCGCACGGACAGGGGCCCCCAGAGATACTGGCTCCATCGAATCGGCAAGGCTGACGCCAGCTCCTGCCATTGCGGATATCACACAGAGGATGGGTTTCACATCGTTTTCGACTGCCCGCTCTATCACGCGCAGCGACATCACATGGGGAAGATAGAAAGTTGGGAGGATATTGACCGCCCTATATGGGTGAGGGAGGAGGAAGAGGAGGACGAGTGGGACGCGGTTGAGGCCTTTTTCTCCTTTTTATACACTAGGCTCTACGGAAGGGGCGCCTAAGGTGTGCGGAAGAGGGTAAAGTAAGAAAGGTGGACGGCAGATCTCAGTCAGGCCCTTCGGGGTCATCTGGCGCATAGCCGGTTAGTGACAGCATGGAAGTCTGCGTTTTACGAATCTCATTACACAGTTATCTTATTTCGGCTGAGATTTATACATTTTTTGACTTACACATTTTACGCAGATCTCAGGCAGGCCCTTCGAGGTCATCTGGCACATAGCCGGTTAATGACAGCATGGAGATCTGCGTTATCTCATTTCTGCTCCTGCGTTAATTTACACAGTTTGATTCACACATTTTTGATTTACACTATTTTGTTTACACAATCACAATCTTTGTATCTAGTCTTCTGCTTTCTGCGCGCGGCGAACCTGGCAGATTAACTTGCCTGGTTCTGAATCCACCCGGGTTTCCGGGTGGCTCCTCATAGTCCCCTCACTGGGATTGAATAGGACTAATGAGTATTTAAAAAAAAAAAAAAAAAATCCTTATATACATATCCAGGACTCTGACCCGAGCTATATCTCTCTGCGAGAAAATACACATTCCCAGGCCATACTCACTCCGTGTGAACAGGACCCCCCCCCCCCCACCCCAGATCTTCCTATTCAGTTACGCCGACGATGTTAACCCCCTCATCATTACTCCTCCAGGAACCACGAAATCAGAGCACAACAGGGTGGTAAAGCAAGTCGACATGTCCCTCATCAAGGCCGCTGAGGAAGACAAGCTGGAGTGGGATATCTCTAAGAATGCCAGGCTCGATTTTGGAAGCAACAACACAGAGATCAAGACCCTCAGCATCATCGTTGACAGCAAGCTCGATTTCAGAAAACACATCAAGGCCAGAACAGAGAAAGCTGGGGTCCCCATGAATGTCCTCCTACGATTGGGCAACAACAACAAGGGCATGTCCCCCTGTGCGCTAAGGAGTATGTACACAGGCCTCATTCGTCCAATTTTTCTCTGGGGGGCAGAGCTCTGGGACCAGGCCAATATCTCCCAGATGCAACACATCGAGTATCAGGCTCTGCGCAAAATCTGCGGAGCCTATCAGGGGAGCTCGAAAGAGAAACTCGGGTGGATAGCTAACATCGAACCCCTAGAGAACAAGCTTTCGGACCTCCGTGATTGCTGGGTAGCACGTGCAGTCCGCACTGGCAATATCCACATAAGGGGGATGGTTTCACATTCATCCCAAAACATCATAAGCAGGGCCTTTCGAGCAGCCACATCCTTTGAGCCGGCCAACCTAAGCTTCGGCGTTTGCACCTACTCCAATCCCAGCAGCCTCAGTCACAGTGTTCTGTATGAGCCCTCCGACCCGTACTCCAACTCCAAGGGGGGATGGGCAGCCAAGATAGGAGGTTTGCTGGATGAAGGATGGAGAGTATGCTATACGGATGGCACAGGGAGACAAGGTCACTCTGCGTCAGCAATGGTATCGGAGGATAGGAGGGGAAATCCGAAACTCACCGCATATTCATACCTAGAGACGGAGGCCACAGTAGCCGATGGGAAAGGGAGGCCATGGTCCTAGCCCTAAAGACACATAAAGACTCGTCCATGGTCGCAATCCTTTCCGACTCATCGGCAGCCATCTCGACAGCCATGGAAATTTCACGAGGGAGGCCACCGAGGAGCGGCATTGAGATCGAACTGGAAACCTTCTGGCCGAGCGCCATGCCAACCTTCACGACACCTCGATACAGAAAACTCCCGTTACAAGCATACCCGATATAAGCCTATATTCGTTATAAGCATACCCCCTCCGGTCCCCCCATACAAAACGGTAGAATTGAGGCATAAATTCACCCATTCGCATATGCATACCATTTTCTCGCTTAGTCACATACATATGCTTATAACGAATGTACACTAGATAGCAGGGGTTCTTATCGATAAGAAATCACCATGCGGGGAAACATGGAGAGAAGCAACATCGCGACTTGACACAAGCACTACAATACGCTGGTCTGGCTCTTGTCCGCAGTCAATTGGAGCCTACCTTCATCAATCCTGCCTCCGAAGTAGTTGATGATACAGATGAGGATATAGAGGATCGAATAATCAACAACTTCATACCGGCTGAGAATGAAGATCCTGCCTCCTGCACCACCGGTGTCTCATCAAGCAGCTATTGATGCTTTAGAAACACTTCTTCTCTATTCTCTGCAGACCGATAGAAATACAAGGCAGTTGGAGGATATATTGCAAAGGGAGAAACGTCGAATTGAGGGCTATTTGTATCAGGAAAAGGCAAAAAAACCCCAGCGGAGGATCACAGAGTTTATACATCAACCCTAGTACTCATTTCCTGTCTTATTTGTCCATTTCGTCATGTATGTAATTTTCTCCCGGTATAAGCATATATTCGTTATGAGCATACTACCTCCGGTCCCGACCGTATGCTTGTAACGGGAGTTTACTGTATCCTGGGTCCGTTCCCACCTCGGTATCAAAGGGAATGAAGAGGCTGACGAGCTGGCCACCTTCGCATCGGCATATGGGCAGTTTGCTGTCCATGAACCCACCGTAACAGAAGGGGGAATAAGGCAGGCCTCCAAATCCATTCGTGCCAAAGCCAGAACAGCCCCCGGGTTTGGCATAAGGCGGTGCGAGTGGAATCGGCATGCGCTATCAGCTTATACATGGCTTCGTACGGACAGGGGCCCGCAGAGGTGTTGGCTTCATCGAATTGGCAAGGTGGATACCAGATCTTGTCAATGCGGACATGACACAGAAAACGGGCACCACATCACATTCGAATGCCCGCTTTACGACACACAACGACGTTATATGGGCAATGTGAAGGAGTGGGAGGACATTGATCGGCCCATATGATAAAGGAAGAAGAGGAGGAGGAGGAGTGGGACGCGGTGGAGGCCTTTTTCAGTTTCCTGTACCAAAGGGCGGAAGAGGGGGTTAATCAAGAGGAAGGGAACACAATGTGCGCGGTGGTTGCATTCATTTACGCAGTCCTCAGTCAGGCCCTCCGAGGTCATCTGGCACATAGCCGGTTAATGACAGCATGGAGGTCTGCGTTCAACGAATCTCATTACACAGTTATCTCATATCGGCTCCTGCGCTGATTTACACAGTTTTGATTTACACCTTTTTGTTTTATACAATGTTTGTATTTAGTCTTCTGCTTTCTGCGCGCGGCGGACCTGGCAGATTAACTTGCCTTGTCCTGAATCTACCCGGGTTTCCGGGTGGCTCCTCATAGTCCCCTCACTGGGATTGAATAGGAGTAATGAGTATTTAAAAAAAAAAAAAAAAATTAGAAGCTCAAAATCGAGCAGTAGGGGGAGAAGGATCGGCAGAAGGTGGTGTAGTTAGGAGGAGATGGATAGGAGGAAGAGGTGGCTAAAGAAGGTGAAAGACAGGAGGAAGAGAGTACTGTATATGGTGGACCTTGTTGAGGTGGACCTTGTTGAGGTGGACCTTGTTGAGGTGGACCTTGTTGAGGTGGACCTTGTTGAGATGTTCCTCATGAACTTGGATCTGGTTTGAAGATGGGTGACTTTGTGCGCTGGGAAAGGGGCACGGCGGCAGAAATTAGCTCATATGTCTGGGAAGGGCCGGCATAGGCATGATGGAGGAGGAAGGGTTACTTTAATTTACTTTGTAGTTTGGTTTCTTAAGTTCAGGAGGCTGGACGTTTACCGGTTCGTAGCCCGTTGTTTCGTATGCGCCTTAGGCCCCATAGACAACACCAAACCTCCTAAGATGTTAGCATCCAAATCACTCTAGATACCAATGTCTAAATCACCGTAGAGTTAGGTAGTGTGAATTAGTCCCGAAATCATTATTGCTCTGTCCAAACTCCCCTAGAAATCAGTATACAAATCAGTCTAGATATCATTGTCCAAATCGCTCGATAAATCAGATTGCAAAGTACAATCAATAATACTGTCCAAATTGCCCTTAAAATCAGTAGGCAAATTAGTCTAGAAATCACCGTCCAAATTACCGGAGATATCAACTGTCCAAATCACCTATTTTTTTTATTTTTTATTTTTTTTAAATACTCATTACTCCTATTCAGTCCCAGTGAGGGGACTATGAGGAGCCACCCGGAAACCCGGGTGGATTCAGGACAAAGCAAGTTAATCTACCAGGTCCGCCGCGCGCATATTGTGTAGTAAATCAAAACTGAGCTAACTGTGTAATGAAATTCGTTAAACGCAGACCTCCATGCTGTCATTAAACGGCTATATGCCAGATGACCTCGAAAGGCCTGACTGAGATCTGCGTAAACGCATGCAACGACTATCAAACTGTGTGAATCAATAGCCTCGTGAACCAGTCTGTTGTCTCTGGGAGTTTGCGACCTGCTAGTTACTTGGCGTTGTCACTTGTATACTAGCGTACTTTAGTAAATAAACGTTCTCTTAAACTCCTGATAGCTAACGTATTGTGAGTGAGTAGCGATTCTAGAATTAAAACCGAAAGTCTTGGCAGACAACACTAGCGTAGTAACAACCTCTAACCTCTGGGGTTGCGAGGTCACGAACCTACAATATATTAACCTGGTTCTACGAGGCTAGTGAATCAACGAGATGAGATAACTGTGTAAAGAAATTCGTTACCACCGCCTCCCGCTCAAGGGCCTGACATAGGCCTGCGACTTCCTATACGGACTGTCTCCCGCACAGCCTCGTATATATGAAACTAAAAAAATTCTCAACAGCGTCCCACTCGTCCGTCCAAATCACCTAGAAATCGCGAACCAATACATCGTACAAATCAGCTTAGATCTAAATGCCCAAATCACTGGAAATCAGGTAGAGAACACGCTAGATATCTTTATCCAAATTGCACTGGAATTCAGCAAAGAAATCACCCTAGAAAAGTATCCAAATCAGCGAAGAAATGTATCTTCCGGGTCAGGACTTCTCCCCCACTCCAGGCTCTGACCAAGTCCAGAAATCCAGTAGCACTCAAAACGCCGACGCCTTGCCAGTGACGTGTGCACACTTCTTAGGGATGAGCTGGAGTGTTATTGGATCACAGATGGGGGCTTTCTAGACAGGGATACCGAATGAGGAGGCTGCGGACCTGATCTTAAAACGCCTCGCAGAGACACTAGCGAGGGCCGAGAGAGCAGAAAGAGCGGAGAGAGACGAATCCACTGAGGTCCACACTGACATTTCAAACAAACCCCATAAAGACTCGTTCACGAAGGGGAATACGCCCGTCAATAACAAGAGCGCCAGTGGCCAGGACCTGGATTGCTCACAGTACACAGACACCCGAACGAACACCAGGAATGAAAGCACCTCAAGTTCGACACCCGAACCACCCACCGATAAGCCTGACGCCACCAGGAGAGTATTAGAAGACGTTGGCATGGCTAACAACGATCAAAGCTGCCAGTACAGCACAGAAGCTTCAATACATGCAAGCACAAAGATAATTGCGGGCCCCACAAGGAAATACAACCACTTCTTGGACCAGGAGGCAGCAACTATGCCAAGCCTGCTGCATTAGAGATGCATACTCCAACTTACTTCGCATAGGTGAAGTAACCTTAGAATACGCAAACATATGTAGGGACAATGAAAACCTTTTTTTATAAAAAAAAAAAACCCATTACTCCTATTCCAACCCCAGTAAGGGGACTATGAGGAGCCACCCGGAAACCCGGGTGGATTCAGAACAGAGCAAGTTAATCTGCCATGTCTGTCGCGCGTGAAAATCAGAATACCAAGAGAGCAAAGTGAATAAGGTGACTGTCATTAACTGACTAATGTCAGATGACCCCGGAGGGTCTGACTGAGGCATGCCTATAAAGCAAAATAGCATGTAAATGAAGAACATCGAAACAGGAAAATAATATGTCCTAACTAGATGTGATAGAAGGAAAATCGTTAAGTATCTGTCCTTATCCACAGAGATTGGTGTACAAAAAACTGAAGAAAGCCTCTACTGCGTCCCAGTCATTTTCGCCTTCCTCCTTGATCCATATCGGTCGATCAAGGTCTTCCCATTCTTTTGCGTTGCTTGTCTCTGGGCGTGGTAGAGAGGGCATTCGAAGGCGATATGGTGTCCGTTTTCTGTGTGATGTCCGCATCGGCAAGCGCTAGTGTCTGACTTGCCAATTCTGTGAAGACACCATTTTTGGGGGCCTCGGTCTGTTCGAAGCCAGGTGTAGGCTGCAGGGCATGACGGTTCCACTCGCATCGTCTGAAACAAATCGCTACATGCTGGTATAAAATGCATTGGCTCACACCAAAAACCTTTTCCTCCTTCCGGTTTGGGAATCTTGCATATACAATACCTATGCACCGCATGCAGCTTGGCATTATTCATCTCCAAAATGGGTTACAATGGCAATGCAGCCATGTAATGATGAGTTTTAACTTTTGCACTCTGCCCTGAAAATAGTCATACTACCTTGAATATACCTAAACGGCTTATTACGTCCATAATGTGTCTTGTAGAGTGCTGCATTAGTAATGCATACGTCAAGTTTCTGCAGACGCTGCATAAGGCAACATAGGGACAATGAAGACATTCTGCACCCAAAGAAGCTACTCAGGTAGGAGGCGAGCAACAGGTAAAGGTAAAACAAATCGCTCCTTGGCTGGTATAAAATGTGTTGTCATTAGAACCCGTTTGGAGATGAATAATGCCAAGTTACATGCGGTACATAGGCATTGCATATGCAAGATGCCCAAACCGGAAGAAGGAAAAGACTGTGGTGTGAGCCAATGCATTTTATACCAGCATGTAGCGATTTGTTTCAGACGATGCGAATGAAACCGTCATGCTGTGCAAGGAGTTTAAAGATTCGGCAGAAAGACAAAAATCTTGAGAATCTATGGACAATAATGAGCGCAACAAGTTTCTTCCAAGTCCACAAGTCCGCAGAGTGGAACACAGTAAAAAAATAGCATCAGAGCTTTACGGAATCGAACTAGAATAGTGGTAGGCAGGAATTCCATGGGATTTCTAGAATTGTCACAATGTAGCTTGTATGCTAGGAATGAGTAAGGGAAAAACGATGGTGACTGTAACTACTATATGTAGTACTATTTCTAAGTTCATACATCTTATTTGTTTCCCCTCTACTAGTCGCCTTAATGCAAGAACAAGTGGAAAAATTCAAAATCCAAGGGCTGTCCATAATATGCCTGACCAAAGCGGTCATTAACGAAACTCCAGATATATGGAGTGTAATTGCATCTGGGAAATTCCAAATTGTGCTATGTACCCCAGAGGTTGTCAGTAGCAGAAACGCTCTTTCTAGCATAGGATCATAAGCAACAAGATATTGTTCCAATAGCGGTGTGGGTTGTTAGTTGTCAATGAGCCCACTTAATATTGGGGCTGTATATTCAAGGATCTCATCTAGTCTCATGAGACTACATTTCCTTAACAATCTAACTTTGGATTATATACCAGTGAGCCTAAATATTTATATCTCCAGCTAACCCCAAGTTTCCTGTATGTCCAGCTAAATAAGTATGTCCTGCCAGCCCCAAGTTTCCTATATATCTAGCTAAATAAGCTTGTACGGCACGTTCGCCCTATATCTTACCCCGAATATTCACCCTATATATTCCCCTGAATATTCACCCTATAGCAGCTTAGATATTTGCTCGCTCTATATGTTAGCCTGGATATTCACCCTATATATCAGCCTTCCGGGTAAGCCTGGATATTCACCCCATATATATCAGCTTAGATAACTCGGTCTGGATAACTCCGTTCGGGTGAGCCTAGATATTCACCCCATATTTATCAGCCTGGATAACTCCGTCTGGGTAACTCCGTCTGGGTGAGCCTGGATATTGACCCCGTATATCAGTCTGGATATTCGCTCGCCCCATATGGCTGCTTGGATATTCCATATATTAGCCTGGATATTTGCTCGCCCCATATAGCTGCTTGGATATTCAATTGCCCCATATATCATTCGCTCACCCTATACAGCAGACTGCGTATTCGCATCACAAATTAGCATGGACATTCACGATAGGAGGGCGTAGCTGCATCGGATAGAGAATAAAGGATAGAATCCCAAGGGCTACTTGAAGCAACCCTTTAGTATTAGCATAAAACTCCGTGAGCATACCCGCCCTCTGAATAGACTTTACAAATGAGTGCGCATGGCTTTGTAAGCTCCCGAGCAGACTTTAATTATCGTCATTGCCGCGGTCATCGTCTAGCGCTTGCTCTGCTATATTGGCAAAGGCTGCCATTTTATGCGTTCAAGTACTAGGTATCGAGGTGTTCACGAGTCCAATGTAAACAAAAGATTCAAGTGGTGTGAATTAATCTCTATCTCACTACAAATCACAACAGAGTTAAGGTCGAGGCTAGGTCGCTTGTAGCAAGTAGCATTGATGTTGACAATGTTTTCCTGGCAACGGAGCTTCACAGATTGTTGTTGACGGCAACTGCTAATTATTGGGCTACTTGCTTACAGAATCAAGCTCTTCTCATCAAAAGCGAAGCGATCGACTAGAGGCTTGGCATGAGACTAGCACCGCAAAATCGTTGCTTACATTGCCAGATTTCTTAGTCAGCATCTCACTCATCGCCTGTTGTTTGCGTTCCAACGGGTCTTGGCATGAGACTAGCGTTCCAATTTCCTCACCACTGTCCTCCATCTCACGTTACGGAACCTACCTCTCGAGTTTCCCAGACTACCTCCATGCTTACGAGCTAATTATCTTGCAATGTACTCTTCATGTTTCCATACACACAACCGATCACTTTGTGCGGATGGCAGCTATCGTATGCAAGCTGGCAGGCATACTCCATCTCCTTCAAGTTCAATACCAACGCCTGTTCCAAATCGCCAGTGCTCTCAACCACACCAATCGTTGCCTCTAGCCCCATTCAAACGTCTCTCTGCTACGCAGTTGGCCCCAACACGTATATTAGCGAAGGTCTGCGAAACTCCCAGCACGCCCCACGAGCTCAAACTACCTCTGCTAACGTTTTTTTTTTTTTTTTTTTTTAAATACTCATTACTCCTATTCAGTCCCAGTGAGGGGACTATGAGGAGCCCCCCGGAAGCCCGGGAGGATTCAGAGGAAGGCAAGTTAATCTGCCAGCCCCGCCGCGCGCAAGAAGACTAAATACAACATGTAACACCAAGGAGGCGAGCAGAAAGCAGAAGACTAAATACAAGCATTGTGTCAATCAAAACTGTGTAAATCAGATAAAAAACTGTGATAGCAAATGTGTAAAGAAAATCGTAATGCGCAGGCCCCCGTGCTGTCACTAACCGGCTGTATGCCAGATGACCCCGAGAGGCCTGACTGAGGCCTGCGAACGCTGTATACTCCTCTTCGAACGCTGTATACCCCTCCTCTCCCCTGACTCCCCCTAACTCCCCTGACTCCTGCATCCCCTTACGCCCTTCCGTAGAGCCTTGTGTATAGAGAGGCGAAGAAGGCCTCGACTGCCTCCCACTCGTCCTCCTCGCCCTCCTCTTTTACCCATATAGGGCGGTCGATATCCTCCCATCTCTCTACCTTCCCTAAGAAGTGTCGTTGCCGGTGATACAATGGGCAATGGAAAACGATGTGGTGCCCGTCCTCCGTGTGATGTCCGCACTGGCAGGAGCCAGTGTCTGCCTTGCCAATGCGATGGAGCCAGTGCTTCTGGGGACCCTTGTCCGTGCGGAGCCATGTGTACGCCGTTAGTGCATGCCGGTTCCACTCGCACCGCCTTACGCCATACCCTGGAGCCGTTCTGGATTCGGCGCGGAGGGATTTGGAGGCCTGCCTTAAACCCCCTTCCGTCACCGTGGGCTCATCCCCGTTGAACTCCCCTCGAGCAGATGCGAATGCGGCTAGCCTGTCAGCCTCCTCGTTGCCTTTGATGCCAATGTGCACCTCTGCTAACGTATCTCACCCCTACTCAGGATTCCGCGAACCAACATATCACAACTCTATCGTTCCCTATTAGCCCTCCGTGTAGCAGTCCTGCGCGGGGAAACAGTCCACAATCATCTCTTAAGCTTACAGGTAGCTATGGGCCAGAATCTGTTGAATATAACTGCAGAACACCAGAGGAATCGCTTTGCTCAACAACCTCATGGATACCATTTTCAGAACCTCCACCACTCCATATGTGTGATTTGACTGTGCCCCGGCTACGGGAAATGCTCCAATTTCAAAGTCAAGACTACATCATTCCTTACGTCTCTAGGGCACAATTTGAAGCATGGCAAGACACCTGGCCCGACCTTACCAACGACAAGGACCGTGAAAACTACTGGCTTCGATATACTCACACATATGTTCCAGTCGGTGATGGCAGTATTACAGCTCCAGGACTAATCATCAAATGTATGCCATCGGCATATCATGAAGCATGCTCCACATTCATGATTGAAGAAACAATTGGCGCCCTGCATCGCATTGGCAGACGGGGGCCACGTGCTTTTGGATTAGCGTGTCTCTCTAATACGGGTAAACTCAAAATAACAAACCCAATTGTTAGAACGATTTTAATTGTATGGTATCTATGAAACAGACTTTAGGAACTTTGAAGGGTACTCCAGCGACCTTAGCCCCGATTCTTCCAAAACCCCCGACATGGCTATCCTACCTACTGCATCTGATTTTCCTACCTTCACTGTTGAGGTTGGGTTCACAGAACAATGGCCTCTACTTCTCGAAGATGCACGCCTCTTTCTTACGGGCACTGGAGGGACCACCAAATTTGTTGTACTCATTAAGCTGTCCGAAGAAGTTCCGACAGGTGAATATACTAATCGTCTCACTGGGGAAAAGGTGAAGTGCTGGAAAGCCAAAGAAAATCAGTTTCAGTGGCCACTACCGGTATTGGTCATTGAGGAGGACCAGGAGAGTACACAAGCAGACCATGAAAAGGAAACAGAAGTTCCCCGCCTTCCTACTCCACCCACCCCACCTGACCGAGCGGACATTGGAGACAAACAAGTGTTGGATATCCTGCAGGCATCCCTCACAACATACTTTGTCAGCGCCCATTTGTCCGGTATCCTTCTACCTCCTCTGCTTTCCCCGCTAAGTGCGACTTTATATCTCTACCGCCGTCGGGAACCATCAAGTGAAGGCACAGCGGACTCTAACGGCGATGTAGACCCAGCCATCTTCTGTCAGTCAAAAATCCCATTCATGGAGTTTGACAAAGTGGTTACAGATGCAACCTTCACACTGAATTTATCTGATTTATACACTGGTGCCTTGGATGAACTTGAATTTGTGGACTTGCCAGAGCCTGCCAGAGATGGAATCAAGAACGAAAGTGTCATCACTTATGACCTGGCCATCCTGGTCGAGGACATCCTGAATGCACGTCCAAGAATGGCTAAAAAGAGGGCAGGACAAAGAAGTCGGAAAGTCCTAGAAGCATGGCACGCAGGTGTCACTAAAGAACAAGCAGCAGCGCAGGCCAGGGAGAACAGCTTATTTGGAGAGAAGCATTCAAGGGCGGCACGGAAGAGAGTCAAGGGGGAAGAGGAGAGGGCGGAGGGCGATCTACGACGTGAAAATACCCAGAGAACTTTTGTTGCAGTGAAGAAGGCACGGGTACAAGAGGCATTGAAGGAGATGAGTGATGACTCGAGGTCTGAGAGCAGTGACCCTAGTGAAGTCGAGAATGGTGATACAAACGATAAGGATTGGACGGAGGCAGATGGCCGCTAACAAGTTTTAATCATTTGCCCTGGGGAGATTAGCAGGTGTTTGTGGTTTTATCGTTGTCTGTTTAGAAATAATGTGGGTTAGCGAGTTGTTTCATTCATTTTAACTCAATAGCATACCAATTACAGTGAGTCTCTTTATAACCGATCCCAAGGGGGTTTCTTATAACGGGAATCGGGATATGGTACTGGCAACAAGAAAACGACCTATTGTAACATTCTCCAAGTCGCTCACATGTCACTAAATGTCTAGTAGTGCATGAGCCTTGTCTTCACAACTTATGATTCCGAAGACCTAGAGCAAACTGAGTGCCCGAACTCCAAATCTAAAGGTTACTATGATTCACTATATCTCTATAGCATGTACAAATGTATCCTGTAGATGCCACGGTTGACCAGGAAAAAGAAAGCCTGTCGGGCTGCTACATATGTACGCAAGTCAACTTACGATTTTCCTATGTCATATTCGTACAGCTAGGTGGCAAAAAAAACTGAACGGCCTTATGCAAGCCGTGTGCATGACTTACATTTAGCGCGCATATTTTAGGCTTAGCCGCGCCCAGATACGGTATGTAGTACGGAGTTATATAGATCGAGCGTGCCATACATACATAGAACAAGAGATCTAGTACATTGTATACCAACCCTCTGCCTTAATAAAAGTCTCTACACGGAGAGGCATTGAGCTATAGAGACTCTGCAATAGCGACTCTGGATATCCTTCCAAATCTCTTGCAATGCATCCGCTAGTACTTCCTTCACTACTGCAGGCCCCCCAGTCATATTCATCAGATCAGGGAATCTTTTATGAAGCTGAGGCTTCCGTATGCCCAAATAGGTTCAATTGGATTTTAGGTCAGGAGAGCAGGCAGGGTGGTCAGCAAATACCCAGTCATTGCCTTTGACCCATTGGGGTGCAAGGTTGGAGGTATGAATCTTCAGCGTCCAAGAACCACTGGTGACGGAGGGGGGAATCAGACAGGCCTCAAAAGCTTCTCGTGCCAAAACTAGGTCAGCTCCAGG
This sequence comes from Terfezia boudieri ATCC MYA-4762, assembly GCA_003788615.2. Classification (NCBI taxonomy): domain Eukaryota; kingdom Fungi; phylum Ascomycota; class Pezizomycetes; order Pezizales; family Pezizaceae; genus Terfezia; species Terfezia boudieri. The sequence continues at coordinate 174,910 of ML121579.1, read as the reverse complement.
ATTTGGCATAAGGAGAAGCGACTGGAATCGGCATTCCCTTTCGGCCTACACCTGGCTCCGGACCGACCGGGGGCCCCAGAGATCCTGGCTACACAAGATAGGAAAGGCGGACTCGTGCAGGTGCGACTGTGGACACCACTCGGAAGACGGGCATCATATCACATTCGAGTGCCCTAGTTATCGGGAACAGAGACGGAGCCTAGGCAACATAAGAGAATGGGAGGACCTAGACCGTCCAATATGGATAAAGGAGGAGGGGGAGGAGGACTGGGACGCGGTGGAGGGCTTTTTTGGTTTTCTGTATAGGAAGCTCTTCGGACGCCGCGTCTAAGATTAACTCGCAAGGCGCAAAAGAGAGCAGGGGTTATACACAATTACGCAGATCTCAGTCAGGCCTTTCTAGGTCATCTGGCATATAGCCGGTTAATGACAGCATGGAGGTCTGCGTGTAACGAATTTCATTACACAGTTATCTCTTCTCGTTGAGTCACACAGTTTTTATTCACATGTTGCTTATTCACACAATGATTGTATTTAGTCCTCTGCTTTATGCGCGCGGCGGACCTGGCAGACTAACTTGCCTTGTCCTGAATCCACCCGGGTTTCCGGGTGGCTCCTCATAGTCCCCTCATTGGGACTGAATAGGAGTAATGAGTATTTAAAAAAAAAAAAAAAAAAATGGAGGTATGAATCGACGAGGTTGTCCTGTATGAAAATTGGATCGTTAATGCCCCGAGTTTCGCTCAACTCTAGGCGGATATAATAAAGGACGTATGTCAAAATCTCAACATATATTTAATAGCATTATTTCGTCCATGCTCGCGGAGGAGAGGTACATAACTAGGGGAGGAACATCTGTAAATGAGGCATCCATAGAGGGTTCCAGGGAATTTGAGGGACAAGGTTGGGCCATATCAGCGTGACTTAACATTAACAAAGTGGTAGAGGATATAGATATTCGTAAGGGACGGCCAGGAGATCATAAGTAATAGAACATATCTACCGTGATGTTGTGAGACATTCACCTAGAACATGATAGGCGCGAATTGATGCATTGAATCTGAATCAAGCGCGCTGCATGCTCAAGCCTTTTATGCAGCGTTCAGTTTTTTTTGCCACCTAGCTGTATTTAGCTTGCGACGCACTTTGCAGATTAACTTGCCCTGTCCCGAATCCACCTAGGTTTCCGGTGATCTTCATGGCCCCCCTAACGGGGCCACATAAGAGTAATAAGTATAAAAAAAAATGTCGTTGTAATCAGCCATGGTGGCTTGCATTGTCGGGGGTGGTGGCTGTGTGTACCCGGTAGTCTGGTCAAAGGAGGGTGTTGTGCCAACCAGACTAGTACCCGGTGGTATTCTGTCCCACCCGGGAATTTTGCTGATTCGCGAATGGGACATCCTGCCCGGGAAGCCACACGATTCTTGGGAGGGATGTCCTACGCGCGTATACTGTCCTGCCTGGGAATTCAAGAATGAAATTCCTCCCCGGGAATGCGATAACCAAATGTAGTAATTTTGTTCCGGGTCAGCCGCGAGAAATTTAAACTCGCGAGAGGCCCAGGCCCCCCAGGAGACCACACATCTCCTGGCTGCCCGGGCCACGCGGGAGAATACGGGATAGCCGGGCCACCCGCGAGTATGAGAAAAATGAAGGTTTACGATATCTTGATAATTTCGATACCTGTCCGCCGGACGCTTAACTTGAAAGTATAAGTCCCTCGCACAAGAGGTGCTTCAGATCCCCTGGCAGTACCTATGCTTTGCTACAGAACCCAACACACCATTTAAATAAACCAATTCTTGTAAATCTGTTTGCGCTTTACTAGTTTCTTACACCAAAATTTTTTTATTTACTTATTGTTCTTACATATATTTTATATATTATTTGTTTAGTAAATTATTTATTCATATGTGGTCATGCTGTCATTAAGCGGTTAACCGAGAGGCCTGACTGAAGCACCCCCCAACCAAACTAGTATGAAGTATAAGATTTAAAATCAAAATAAACTCAAGTGAAGAGGACTCACATCTGCCGAATCTAGTGCAGATGAACCTGCCCTGCTTGCCTTTTCGCATCCCTCTTGCGGCGAGCTTTCTGTAAAGCCAACCGAAGAAAGCATCTAATCCTAGCAATCTGGTTCCAGTCCATCCTCGTCAGAATCTTCCAAGGAGGGCACAATACATGGTGCCGGCCCTTCTGCTTAATGTCCAATCTCATTTCGTACTTTACTCCCATTTTGTATTCCCTTGCGTGCTTTATTCCACCTTATATCTACTATATATCATATTTTACTTACTTGGGTAATTATGTGCTCCCGTGTTCTCCCGCGGGGCCCGGGCCACCCGCGAGACAATAAACTGTTCTCGCGGCAGGCCCGGAACAGTAATATAATGTCCAATTTACGAAAATCTAGCTACACATCAGTCCTGCACTGCCCCCGCTCCCTACCTCCGCTACCTTTTTGAGTTACACAACGCTTGTATGTAGTCTTTTGCTTTCTGCGCGCGGCGGACCTGGCAGATTAACTTGCCTTGTCCTGAATCCACCCGGGTTTCCGGGTGGCTCCTCATAGTCCCCTTGCTGGGACTGAATAGGAGTAATGAGTATTTAAAAAAAAAAAAAAAAAAATACCTCCGCTACCCCCACTACCCCCACTACCCCCACTACCCCCACTACCTCTGCTACCCCCACTCTCTCTGCTACCTCGAAAATAAGATGTGATTGGTTTCCGAAGTTGTAGAGTAGCCAAGAGGCACTCAAGATTACGGACATCTTGCTGTACCGCTATAGCAGTCTCATCTACCACCTCAAATGCAAGACTGAGCATTCCCGGATTCCATTGTTGTTCGATTTAGAGCTTGGCTGTTGCTAGAGCTTCTCCCATGCCACTACCTACTGTAGATATGCAGGGTATATTGTTAGCACTTGGCAGGATTGGGACCAGTAAAATGCTATGCATGCTATTACAGAGTTATGTTATTTTTGCCATAGTCCCAAACTCGGGACCAGGGGGTACTATGGTAATAGCCAGGTTATGCAATTATAGAGATTGCTATTATAGAGGTTTGCCTGTATGCCCTCCCAGGAGGCAACGTGCTCCAACAATCCCCCGCATTCCTGTTTTCCCAGTTCGCTTGATAGAACAAGCGGAGGTAGACTGCGGGGTGGTTTAGAGATTGTAGTATGTAGAATGTGGTGGTAGCAATCGAAGTGCTCTACTAAACACTGTGTCCTCAATTGCTGCAGCACACCTAGTAGATGTCGGCGGAATAATAGGGTTGACGGCGGTGGTGGCGGTAGCATGAACTCAGGGTTCGCCTGTGGCCTCCGCCGCCTCCGCCCCTGAATTATGAACATGCATTCGATTTGATTGGGACTTCTCATGTCTCCCGCTGGTCCCCAAAGCGTTAAATCATCGAGTTCTGCCTCCTCTTCCTCTTCCTCTTTCTATTCCTCTTCCTCTTCCTCTTCCTCTTCCTCTTCCTCTTCCTCTTCCGTGTCTTGAGTGGTGGGTGTACACGATCGCCTTTCCCAGGGTTATCTTTTGCCTGTCTCTTGCCCGGCATATTCGATTGCATGGGCGAAGTGTGAGTAAGGTTGGTCCTGATTGTTTGGCAGTGTGGGAGGTATCTATTGGGCGGTCAGATTCTGTCCTCGTTGGGTGGTATCCTGGCACCCCTGCAGTTCGGGAGTTATCTGTTTTGGGATTGGGTAGTCAAAACCCTGAGAATGCTGAGCTGGCGAGGCCTCCGTACGATGTGTAGGGAAGAATTGCAGGATGTCTCGTAGGCCTGTGCACGAGACAAGACGTCCCGAGACTTTTTTGTGAAACTGTTTCATGGTTGTGACATGCATTTTTTTTTTTTTTAAATAAATACTCGGTTGTGACATGTAGATACCGTAAAGGCTCTCGGACAAGGAAGTATCAATGTTTAAGAAAGTACATAACCGTGTATAAGACGCCGAGGAGGGCCAGGGCGGATTTGCTTGGGGGGTTGTCGCGTCAATACGAAAGGTATTGCTGACGGTAGAATATTCTAGCCCAAGCACATAGGAGCATCACCTTTCCGGTATTTGAAAACAACATTTTCAGCTAGTTCAGTGAGGGCTATGGGAGCTATTGAATCCGAGAGCTCTGACTCTAATGATTTAGACAGTACAGAAAGGGATCTGATGCGGAACCAGAGCCAGTAAGGCAGTTCGGTGAAGAGGTTGTTCGAAAGGGTGGCCGGTTGTAATCACCTGTTGTTGGAAAGAATATGTAATGGAATACCGTATTAATTCGCAAGTAAGAATTCTGTCTTATTCACAAACGGGCGGTCGGAGGGGCCTTAAATTCACTGTCTTATATGCGATACTAGCTTAAACACGAGATACTTTCTTATAAAAGAATTTCCGGGGAAAAAAAAAATTTCCGGAACGACACAGTAGCATAATTGATATCTTTTTTAGACGATCTCCTCTCCAAGCGTAATTGTAGCATATTGCATGGCCTCTACTTCAGTAATGTAATCTCCCTGCTCATTGTCACTTCCATCCGCTTCCTCCTCATCATCCACAATCTCAAGGTCGGAACTTTCATCCTCCGTGTCTGTTGGCAGGTCGAGTTGGTCTTCAGACTCAGGAGCTAGTTGCCAGTCAGGCACGAGGTGCCTGCGGAATTGACATTGTAACAAGTGATGGTGATGAGTGAAAGAATCCGGCAGCGCCAGTCAACGTTGACATTCCCTACTGTCCTCTAAGAAAGATTTGCTGTCTTAAACACGATTCGGATATCTCGGCCAAAATTTGGTTTACCCCTGTCTTATACAATAATACTGTCCTGCCGAGTGGTACTTTCTTAGTTGCGAATTAATACGGTACCACAACAGAAAGTAAGTATGATTAAGAAAGTGCCTATGATTGAGAAAGTAACTGTGAGTAAGACGCGGAGATAGCTTTTGGAAAAAGCACCGTATTGTAAATAAGACCGCAGTCTTGTCCGCGAGTTTTTACGGTATCCAGTTTGCGAGTCTTTCATGGTTGAGTATTTAAAAAAAAAAAAAAAAGTCTTTCAAGGTTATATTATTTTTTTTTGCTAGTTTGCTCGTTGTTTTATGTTTTTCCTTTTTTTTTTATGCTTGTTGTAGTTGTTCTATGAACATACCGAGTCTTTCAAGATAACAGACATTCAAACTTCGACTCGGGTAGTTATAGGCTATATATGTGCCACACATACCAGCCTTTCCACGGGGGACAGAAAACACTCCCCAAAAACACATTTTTGAATATATCTCATGACACAGTGGGCCCCCCGAGCCCAAAACAACCACATCAGATCCAGCTCGTAGATGGGCATTATATATTCAATTTTCATACACAGAACACCCTGTCTTTACTGCTTCCCCCGTCCTTTTGATTTCGTATTCTTGAAATATCCTGCGATTCTTCCGGCCCACACTGTGTCACGGTGGAGGCCAACGCATACTGAGCACGCCATCAAGCACCAATAATATAAAAGATAACTCCCACATAGTGCCCTCTCTTTAGCCCCGCTAGTGTTTCACCACCAAACCAACAACAGCTAAGTTTATACAATAATACCAAACCAACAACAGTTAGTACACCTCACCTCAAGCACAACAACTACCACCGAGGCAACCGGAACACATTTTTGAATATATCTCACGACACAGTGGGCCCCCAGAGCCCAAAACAACTCCATCAGATTCAGCTCGCGGACGGGCATCACATATCCAATTTTCACACACAGAACACCCCGTCTTCGCTGTCTCCCCCGCCGTTTAAGTTCATACTCTTCGAATATCCTGCATTTCTTCCGGCCCACACCGTATCACGGCGGAGGCCAACTCACACCGAGCACGCCATCAGGCACCAATAGCACAAAAGATAACTCCCACACCGCGTCCTCTACCCCTGCAGGCCTAGAAGCGAGCAGCCACTGGGAAGCGAGCACTGTCTAAGACATGCAGTCCCACTGGCCTCCTCCCCCTTTCCTTAGCCGTAGTACCCCCCCCAGCAGCCAGAATGGCATCAACCTATATCAGTCGAATCACGGAAGATTGGGCAACATCACTAAGGCCCTCCCATTGCAAAAATGCCAAAATATACGGAACAACAGCTGCGTGATGCGGTCAAGCATGCTCAACGAGAGCCAGATGTACCTAACCAGCGTATCGCAGAGCTATATGGGGTAGACCGTAACACATTGCGGCGGAGAGTACTAGGGACCCAGCAGGATAGGTCTATAGCCCATCAGAATGAACAGTTGTTCTCCCCTGGTGAAGAGAAGGCAATCGCAGACTATGCTGGTATCATGGCAGATGCCGGATTTCCACTAAATCCTGACCTTTTACGGCAGATTGCGCAAGGTATTGTTAATGAAAGGCAAATACCCCAGCAAGGCCGAGGGGGGGGTATTATAGGTCCTCAACAATCTACTGTTAAGCCCCGTGACCAGAGAAACAAGCGTATAGAACGACAAGGTGCAATATTCCCTGCTCCTACAGCCCTTGCAAGCTCGTCCACAAGCAACTCCCCTACCCATGTGGTTGGCATCCACTGGGTAGATAGGTTCCTAGACCGCAACCCAGGGTTCAAAAAGGTCTACATTCGATATCAAGAGAGAGCAAGAGCAGCAGCAACCAATGATACCGAGTTGCAGGCTGATTTTCTACGGAAACTCGCAAACCTTGTCCGGCGGAAGAACATATCTCAAAAAGATATATGGAATTGTGATGAGAAGGGAATAACCATGGGTAAACTGAACAAGCGGGTCATGGCAATTGTACGAGTGGGGCGTAAGAGTACTGCTATGACAGAAGGGTCTCGTGAGTTTTGCAGTGTGTTGGAGACAGTCAGTGCTGTGGGGGTGGTTATCCCACCATTTATTGTATGGCAGGGGAAGACTCATCGGGAGTCATATTATCGGGAGGGGGGGGTTGAGCATGAGGCAACATTTGCTGTATCTCCAAGTGGGTATATGGATGATGAGCTTGGCTTGGAGTATATACGGCAACATTTTGAGCCCTATACTCGTGGTAGTGATCAGCCTCCACGATGTCTTATTGTGGATGGCCATTCCTCTCATGTGGCATGGAGAGTTGTCAAATACGCCCTTGCTCATAACATCCATATGATCTGCCTTCCTTCTAAATCCACACATCTTCTACAGCCTCTGGACGTAGGTTGCTTCTCTCTACTACAAACAACCTATGAGCGCAATCTAAGTACATGGCTACGCACAAATCCTTTACTCGCCATATCCAAGGTCTATTTCCTTGATATTCTACAGCAAACCCGACAACAGGTCTTCACTGTGGATATCATCCAGAGTGCATGGAGGGCTGCTCGTTGCTGGCCTATTGATCGAACATTTCAACCCCTGGCCCCACTCACCCCCCCCCATGCACATACTGCCAGTTCGAGCACTAGCGCTGTCTTAGATACCCCTGCTCTTCTCCGCAAGCTCTCTCGAGAGGTTACAGATATCATTCGTGATAATCTCAACCCGGATGAGAAGAATCTAGTTTATGATTATATTGATCTTGCTACGGAGAAGATTACTAAACACAGAGATATTGCTCCACGTGCGCATACCCTGAAAAAGCTCCGAGATGGTAAGGTACGCAAGGAGAAGAAAAGTACCAAGTATGTTGGTGAAGCTCGAGTTCTAACACACAAGTACGTTAATGATGAGATCAAAAAGAATGTACAGGCAGCAGAAGCAAAGCTCAAAAGGCAACAGGCAGCTGTAGAGAAAAAAAAGATTGCCGAGGCAAAAAAGGTCGCCAGAGAGGTCCTCGACAAGCAGTGGAAGGCTGATCTTCAGCGGTATCAGGAGGTTGAGATCCCAGCGTGGCAAGCAGAATGTACGGAGATTGATGAAGCTTGGGCTATTGTGAAGGCTGCTGCTAAAGGATCAAGACGCATTGGCAAAAAACCTTCCCACCCACCTAGGCCAAAAAGGCCGCTTAAACCGAAAGATGGGAGTACTCAAGGTGGTGATCTCTCTATATTGGTTGAGAATGAGCTGGAAGATAGAGCGGATGATGGGGTTGATGGAGAGGCTGAAGGAGAGGTTGATCCGGAGATAGATGAGGAAGATTTAGTGGATTCTATGAGAACTCTCGATATTGGCTATTTTGCGGAGGTTAGTGCCCCTACTTCTCTACCTGCGGTTTGCCCATTATGAAGGCCTTCTCTTCCATATTGATCTAACATGGATATAGATGCATGGTTGAGCTCTTATAGTAGCCATAAGTATGATAGTATACTATTTGGTATGTAGGGCAGGGTGGAAGGGCAAGGTGGGGGTTATTGTGGTTTTCAGGAGGTGCATATTGGAAGGGGGGGTTATTGAGTCTTGTGTTCATTTTGGTGGAGTGCGAGGGTAACCATATTGTAGAGCGTGTTTGATTCTATAGTTGTGCATGTAGCTAGAATCGGGCTCTACTGTTCATGTTCGGTATCTCATGTGTGTTTGTTGCAGGGGGGGCCTGCAAGTGGTGTTTCAGTTGTGATCGCTTCACCGTGGCTGCTCGCTAGTAGGCCTGCAGGGGTAGCTCGGTCAGGGATACACACATTAGTTCAACCCGCTTTAGCTAGTACTCAACGCCACACCCAGCATTCAACGCCACACCCACACCAAACCAACAACCCACATCTGCACTAGTACAACCCGATTTAAGTGGACAAGGTTACGGTAGCCACATAATTCCCCACGATGCCAGGAAAGGGAAAGAGAAAAGACAACCCGGGAAAGATGGATCGTGTGAATCCACCACTTAAGACACGGATACCGGTTACCGACCATCCAGAGCCACAACATGACACGCCCATGGACACAAGCGACACAAGCGACACAAGCGCCGTGACGGCTGCCGCCCTTTTATTCGCCAGGGAGATTATCGAACATACTGAAAGCACCGGCCCCTATACTTGCTCTACTCCGCCGAGCGCAAGTAGAGCAATTTGGTGCTTACGGGAACTCCTGACTTACATAGGAGGCAATGTGGAAAGTATATTTGGTGATGAAGTGTTTGAGAGGAATGCCCAATGGTTTACAAATCAACTAAACAATGGGGGCGCCGCATGGGTCAACAACTCCACACCTAGAGGGCCCAGGAGGACAGAGTCCAGCACCCAGACCACACCTCCGCCACAATCCCCCCTTGTCCCACCAACCAAATCCACCCCCGTAACACATACAAGCTCCCAGACCACACCTCCGACCCCCCCATCCTCACCAGCACAAGTGGACTCAAGTACCCAGACAATACCTCCGATCGTATCTCCGACACCGAAACCAAAGCCGCCGACCAACAGTGTCTCCACCAACACGGACCCGCCTCCAACACGCACATACGCAGAGGCAGCAACCACCACCACCTCACCCAAAAAGACGACACCATCCCCGGACCCTCCCAAACCACGAACCCCACAACCGAAGGGCAAAGGGAAAGCAATCACGACACAAACACGAGCGACAGCACCCCCGAGGGATTCTCCCCTGAACCAACCACGAGCCATCGTATTTCACGCGGCTCCGATGAAGTACAAACCCGGTCTCATGCGCCGCTGGATCGAAGAGGATAATGAGGGGGCTCGAATTCTTGGCATCCGCTGGCTTTTGCAAGAAGGGAGGAGGGTCGGCAAACTGGCGTCATCACTCGTCATCTACTTGGCAGAAGGAATCGACACTAGACGTGGGCTTCGCATGGGTAGGCGGGTCTTCCGCACCTCTGAATACGAGTGGGACAGATGATTTTCCCGGGTCTTGTTATTATATCACACTTTCTGTTCCTACCGGCGACACTGTTTCTACTGGCGAGGGGTCTTATCAATTTTCTCGATTTTCTACTAGCGCGGGGTTTTGTATACTGAGAGGGTTTTTACCACTGGCGAGGGGTTTTTATTTTGGTTTCTACTGGCGAGTTTCTTCTTGTTTCTACTGGCGAGTGGTTTTGCAGGCCTCAGTCAGGCCTCTCGGGGTCATCTGGCATCTAGCCGGTTAATGACAGCATGGGGGCTCTGCGCCTTACGAATTTTGTCTTGTTTGCTTTCCGCGCGCGGTGGACCTGGCAGATTAACTTGCCTTGTCCTGAATCCACCCGGGTTTCCGGGTGGCTCCTCATAGTCCCCTTACTGGGATTGAATAGGAGTAATGAGTATATTAAAAAAAAAAAAAAAAAAAAGTACACCTCACCTACACCAAACCGACAATAGCTAGCACAACCTCAGCAATTCAGCTGGATACCAAACCGAACTAGCATAGTTCTACACGCACCTCAGCAATTCAGCTAGTCCATAGCCCAGTTCGGGTAGCGCGACAGATATGGCATGGGGAAAAGCGGCAACCTCTTTTTCCCAATTCGGTAGGGGTGGGACACCAACAAGGTAGCAGCCATCATCGACGGCAAAGCCTACAGGACCCTGGGAAGCTACTCCGTATAGGGAGCTTTAGGAGAGAAGCCAGATATTAGAAAACATATTGACGCAATAGCTAAGGGCGTGATCCTCTTCGATTCGGACAACCCGATTCTTCCCTCAAGGGTCGAAGAGGTCGAGCCAGCTTATCTTGATACCCTTATTGAGTCGGGGAAGGCGGCTCTAGTCGCTCTAGTCCCAGAAGACCAACAAATGAATGACACTATCAACGTTCTCCCTCATACAACATGCCAGGTTTCATACTGCAATAAATCTCTGCAACCGACCACTCCGGACAAGGACGTGGACATGTTAATCCAAAGGGAAAGGGAGTCAGCACCATCCTCTAAGCCAGACGCCGACCCCAACTCATACACCGCAAAGCTTTTGAACTTAAAGCAAGAAAGGACACCGATAAAGAGATAGGAAATAGTGGACCTGGAACTAGAAGAGGTACTAAACAAAGAGCTTACAGGAATGACCGTCGAGGACCGGGTCATAGAGTTAAAACTCGCCTTGGAGGATGACCAAGTAAGGAGGAAGGAGGAGAAGGAGGAGGAGCTCGAGCTAAGGGAGAAAGAGATCTCAGATCTCATATGCTATATAGACGAACTTCAAAGGGAATATAGGGAAGGTCACAAAGAGGTGATAGGAGTGCTAGCGACATAGATTAATGATATCAAAGAGGCCCTGTCTCTCCCTAACCGGCATATGGCGAACCAGATAAAGTTGCTCAGCAAACACATAGCTGAACTAACGATACAGCTCATAGCTCCCCCACCACCATTACCACCACCACCACTATCCTCAGTGTTCGAATCATTCTTCTCCTCACCAGCGAAAAGAATTATCTCGGACAGCACCGAGAGCATGAGGAAAAGCTCCCCGGTACCTTTCCTGCCAACAATTACCTCTGAGACACCCCAAATGAATATGCAGAGGATTGTCCTAGATAGTACTGAGAGTACGAGGGAAAGTTCCCCAGTCTCTTCCTCACCTACGATTACTCCGGACAGCACCAAGAGCACATCCCTATCCTTAATCATTCCGGAGACCATATTACAGTGCACCTTCACTACTGAAGGTAAAATCATATGCATGAATCAGAGTTCTAGCGAGGAAGCACAGGATGCCCTAAGACGGGCCGACAATGACCAGAACATCAATATCTTCGACGAAAAGCCCAGCGGAGAAACAACAATTTCCGATAATCCAAAGAAGGATACTTACATCAAGTCCAATGAGCCGGTCAATAATAGAGGGGCATTCAATCAGCCACCAGAGAACAAGGCAGAGGATGAACTCCCAGCTTCCAAGGCTCTCGGCAACAAGAAGCAGGACCGGGATAGTTACATGACAAACAATGCAGACGCCTGCCAACCTGGCCTGCTGGCATTATAATGGGAGGATGCGGACGGAATGCATAAGAGGGCCGAGGCTAAGGAGAACTTTCCTCTCGGACCGGAGGACCAGCCAGAGGATAAGCCAAAATCAAAGGTCATTGACGCCACATGGACAAGCACACAGAAAGGTACCATCAAACACTCAGGAGGCTTTATAGGCTTTAATAGTAATAAGAGAAGGCTATCCAGACAGTCAACACCCAGTACTAATAGTAATAGAAAGACACCTGGTACTGGCGTCAATTATACAGAGGAGGAAGACACCTACAATGCCTTCCTAGAACAAGATATCGTGGAAGCTGAGGTCGCCGCTGCCATAGAAAAGAAAGAGAAGGAGGAACGAATGAGCGCATAGGGGGTTAAGGGCAGACAGGCAGGAAAGGTTCAATATACACGTAGGAATGGAGGTCTAGATACTACATCCAGACAAACAACACCAGACTGGCAACAATCTGGGACCCCAGGCATAGGCCCTAACACTACACCCATAAGGGGGGTACATAGATAGCTTACAGAAGGCAAATCTGGAACTTGACAGGAAGATGTGGTGGATTTAGCCAGCAGCAAACCCCTCATGAGGGGAAAGCCAGGAAGAGTACAACATACACGCATGGGAGAGGGAGGGTATTGGAATAGAGGCTCAGAAAATATGGCGAACATCAGCCCTCCTCCCTCCAGACCCACATCAGTCCAAGTACTCATCATAGGGTGCCCTAGCATCCCCGCCAGAAGAGACAAGTGGAAAAGATTCATTTTAGCTAGCTTTAATGCCAGAAGAGAGTGTCTAGCCCTGGAAACCCCAATTTGTGCTACCTATATTACTTTTGCTGTCTCCTACCCATCGGAATGAGTAGTCACAATCTACCACCCTGTGAACATAAAGTATGAGGAGATTATAAGAGCAGTAGCCAGAGTGCACAGGGAGATGTACAACAATTACATTCAACACCCTAATCAGTCCATAATCTCTATTCTTCAGAAGACAATGGAACTCGTTGCACCGGGGCTACAAGGCACTAGGGGGGAGAAGGTGTTGGACAGAGTAGATGCGATTTGTAAAGACCTCAAGCTGGTAAGAGCGGCCAGGCCGCCTAAGTAGTTAGTCAAGGGAAAAGGAGATGGATACGAAGGGAAGAAGTGCTCGTTGAGATTCTCGGTGATAACGGCATCCCTACGGGTGATTAAGTCACCTCTACCGATCTTGCACAGTAACAAAAGCAAGATTTACTTATACCAACGGGTGGGCGACAAAGCTTTCTATGTCGATGAGTTGAAGTACATGGCATTCGAGCCTTATCCATCACACTCACCGGAGCCAGTTCAAATATGGGGCACGTACACCTACTGTCACAAGCTCAACTACACAGAAGACATATGCTGGAGCAAGAAGAACGCTATCGCCTGGAAATTCTACAATAAATATGAGAAAGCGACCATAGCACACAACCACAAGAGAAATGCCAAGTCGAAGGGCGATAAACAAGCCAAGCCAGGCCCTGCTAATATATAAGACGACCACAGGAGTTTCGGGAGGGAGAGAGAGAGGGGGTACGACAGAGTGGACAAGAGGAGGAGATACAAGAGGAGGAGGCATAGGAAGCAGGAGAGGAGGAGGGGATAGGGGAGGAGGAATTGGAGGCAGGAGGGGAGAAGGTGATAGGGCAGGAGAAATCGGACGCCTAAGTGAGATTAAAGTCACATACTGCAACGTCAATCAGTCTGATATATATACAGATACAACCTTGGAGGTCACTAAAGATTTCGACATAGTATTCATAGGCGAACCAAGGATCTTTGACTTCGGCGGGATGCTAGGCATGACCAACCACCCAGCCTTTCTACACATTACACCCGTCCACTAGCAAAGGAAGGTTATTGCATATATTAATCACAGACACTCTAAATTCAAACACAATATGAATCCGAGCTGTAATATCGTTAAGGTTACCCTGGGTATAACTAGCCTCACAGGGGTATATCTGGATGGCAAGAGCCCCCTCAACTATCTCACAGACGACCTAACATCTATTTGTACCCTCAACAGGGCTTGCATTCTGGGCGATTACAACAGCCATCATCCAGCCTGGGGAGGAAACATGTTGAAAAGATGCAACACAGTCCAGGAGTGAGCGGGAAAAAATGGTTTATCCCAACATACCCTATACAATACCGCCACCTTCAGATATATCCTGCAGGATGACAGCACTACTTCATCCCTACTAGATCTCGTTTTTACTAATCCCAACACACACTGGGACGCCCACTCCCTCAACCTAAGTTGGTTGGGGTCCGATTACTGCCTTCTGGCGAGCTCAGTCTATGGCCAGATTCCGAACACTCGCACTTATTGCACATCGGATTGGTCTAGATGGGAGGAGTATGTAGAAAGCAACCCAGCCGTTGAGACAAAACACTACAACGAGGCCTATAACATTCTTATTAAACTGTCGTAGGAATACAGTATCTCCAAGCGCAGCTTAATACACAGCAAGAAATGGTGGGATACGGAGGTCAGTGCGCAGCTCCAAGTAATAAGGAGGGCCAGTATAGAGGACTACAAAAAAGAAAGACAGAAGCTCCACAAGCTTATTGGGAAAAAGAAGAGAACATGTTGGGACAAATTCCTAAAGGAGCAAGGAAACAGACATCCATGGGAAGTTATCAGGATTGCCAAGGACCCTTTTAAATCTAAAACAATATGCGGCGACCTAAGGAATCAAGAAGACAGAATTTTCCAGACGGACTAGGAAAAGTGCATGGCCTTTCAACAATACAATTTCATTACCCATAACCCTCCGATCGCCCACAGGGCAGCATTGAATGAAAACAACCAACTGAGTACCTCTAAGATGGGCTCTCCCCTTGTCGTAGCGTCACTCGCACCCTACAGGATAGCATCAGATAAGAATATTAGACTTGTCAGGAAGGCCCTATAGAAAACTCACAACAACTCAGCACTGGAGCCAGACCGGATCCCTTACCATCTCCTCAAGTTGATCCAGGACACTCATCTAGGCCAGCGGGTTATCAATGATATCGCAAGAATGCTGGAGGGCATACTGGTCCCCCCATCATGGAGAGACATGTCCTGTATCATGATTCCCAAGCCCAACAAAGATCACGACCTCGTAAAGGGTTAGAGGCCAATCGTCCTCTCCAACTGTACAGGGAAATTAGCAGAGAAAGTAGTAGGGGACCAGCTCTAGAGATACACTCCCCTCTTCCACCCCCTCCAATATGGCTCCCACAAACACAGGTCAACCATAGATTGCATGATGCTAACCGTAGCCAAGGCAGAGGAAGCACTCTCCACTGGAAGCTATGTCACACTCCTAGGAAAGGATATTATATCAGCTTTTAACAACATCAGGAGGAAGGGGGTCATGGAAGCCCTGAACTCATGTCCCACAGTCCTAAGAAATATCACGAACTTCATATACTTCTTTCTTTCGTCCAGATCCTTTGACATCATCTGGGATAACTCCATCAGGGGGAGGGGTGCTTTAGATGAGGGCACTCTACAGGGCAGCCTACTGAGCTTGGTGGTATTTCTGATCTTTATTTCCAGGACTTTGACATGAGCCATGGTACTATGCAATGAGATACGGATCCCAAGACCCTATACACTTCGAGTAAATAGGGTCCTCCCCCCTCCTCAGATATTATTCTTCAGTTATGCTAACGATGTTAACCCTCTGGTTATCACTTCATCTGCCTACACAATGTCAGAATACAATACAGTGGTTAATAAAGTCGACGAGTGCCTCGTCAGAACTGCAGAGAAGGACTGCCTGGAATGGGATGCCTCCAAAAATTCCAGGCTGGATTTTGGAGGCCACCATAACATACATATTAAAACCCTTGGGATCTTTGTGGACAACAAACTCCAGTTCAAGACACACATCTCAGCCAGGACAGACAAAGCCAAGGCAGCGATGGATGTCCTTTTATGCCTAGTGAACAGCAACAAGGGCATGTCATCACGAGCCCTGAGAGCAATATACACAGGCCTTGTTCGTCCCATCTTCCTATGGGGAGTGGAGATTTGGGGAGACTACAGTAACATCTCCAGAATGGAGCTCCTTGATTACAAGGTGCTACGTAAAATTTATGGAGCCTACCACAGGAGTTCGAAGGCCAAGCTCTATCTCATTGCTAACATTGAGCCTCTAGAAAGCAAGCTGGTGGATCTTCGCACCTGCTGGGTGGTACAAGTAGTTCAGACCGGAAACCCACAGATCAAGGAAATGGTACAGACAGACCAAGAGAATTCACGAGCTTTATGCACCGGCAACTCACACATAAGGAATGTAGCCGGCGCCCCCCATGCAAGCAAGATCTTCGAATTCGCCAACAACGCCATAGGCAGAGCCTTTCAAACAGCCACTTCCTTCGAGCTGGCTAACCTAAGCTTTGGTGATTGCAACTACTCTAACCCCAGTAGCCTCATCCACGACACCCTCTATGAACCCTCCAACCCGTTTTCGGACTCTAAGGGTGGCTGGGCAGCCAAGATAGGAGGCTTGCTGGATGAAGGATGGAGAGTTTGCTACACGGATAGGACAGGGAGACAGGGGCACGCCACATCAGCAATAACTTTCGAGGATAGGAGGGGGAATCCGACTGCAAGGTCAACTTTCTATCTGGGAAAGGAAGCCACAGTCGCCGACGGAGAAAGAGAGGCTATCGTTCTCGCCCTAAAAGCACACAAGGACACACCCATGGTGGCTATCCTCTCTAACTCATCTTTGGCTATTTCCTCAGCTATCGAGATCTCTCAAGGCTTCAAACCACCCAGAAGCGGGATTGAGATAGAGCTAGGAGACCTCCTGGCGGAGTGCTATCTAAATCACTATGACACCTCAATCTCCTGGGTTTGCTCCCACATTGGCGTAAAAGGAAATGAAGAGGCCGATGAGCTGGCGGCCCTAGCATCCGCGCGAGGGCAATTCATCGTCCAGGAACCACTGGTGATGGAAGGGGGAATCAGACAGGCCTCAAAAGCTTCTCGTGCCAAATGCAGAACGGCCCCGAGCTTCGGGGTAAGGAGAAGCGACTGGAATCGCCAGGCTCTATCAGCTTACATGTGGCTCCGAACCGATCGGGGCCCCCAAAAGAGCTGGCTTCATAAAATAGGCAAGTCAGAAACCAGTATATGCTCATGCGGGCATTACACAGAGAATGGACATCACCTCACTTTCGAATGCCCTCTTTTTCTCGAACAACGAAAGACACTAGGCAACGTAAGGGAATGGGAAGACCTTGACCGACCGATTTGGGTCAAGGAGGACGGCGAAGATGATTGGGACGCAGTAGAAGGTTTCTTCTACTTCATGTACAGAAGGCTCGCTGGTCGGGGAGCGAGGTGAGGCTTTCATCAGAATTGAAAGCTACACATTTTTGCGTTTAACGAATCTCTTTACACAGTTAGCTCGTGCGTTGACTTTTTGATTTACACAGTTGGACTTACGCAATGTTGGTAGTTTTACACATTTTGTTTTACACAAGGTCTTTATTTAGTCTTCGGCTTTTTCGCAGGCCTCAGTCAGGCCTCTCGGGGTCATCTGGCATTTAGCCGGTTAGTGACAGCATGGGGGTCTGCGTACACATTTTCTTTTACACAATGTTTGTATTTAGTCTTCTGCTTTCTGCGCGCGGCGGACTTGGCAGATTAACTTGCCTTGTCCTGAATCCATCTGGGTTTCCGGGTGGCTCCTCATAGTCCCCTTACTGGGATTGAATAGGAGTAATGAGTATTTAAAAAAAAAAAAAAAAAAATGTGCCACACACACAGCCACATTGTTGCCAGCTAGCCACGCTGTCGGCTATGTAATCAGCTATCAGCTTCAACCCCAAACAATCCTGCACTCACCATCCACCGCTCCTTGAACCGTGGCCATCGCCTCCTCCTGTCACCAGATCAACGTACACAACTTTATGTCTACTTCGCTAATGCTGCAGCCGGCTCACTCCTCCCCTTCTACCTATGATCTCCGTACACGAACCCTGACCTACATACTCTCCGCCTTCAACGACTCAGAGGCCAAGTCACGGGTTACTTCCACAGCTAATACCTCGCTCAAGCCTAATCCCGTTGCAGTCTCACATGAAAAGGACCTTCACGATGAACCATATATGGACACCCAATCGGGTACCTATAGAGTATGCGGCGCACCACATGTTGATACCCGATGGCTTAAGCTTTTAAATCAAGTAGCTCAACTGCTTGTCCGAGAGCATGAGATTGTTGCAGTTCTTCCGAAACGGTCGGGCCCTCTAGCGAATCTCAGCATTATGGTCACTACGGACTCGGATACCGATCGTGATGCAAGTGTCAATATTGATGTCAATGTAGTCGATAGCCCGGATGTGGAGGTCGGTAGGAAAAAGCAAGAAGACTTTGGATATTTTGTCACCCGGAACCCACGAAGAGGTTCTACACCAATCAGGCAGGATATCTTGGAAGCACTTCAGGAGGTTGATACACCTTGCGGGATGCTAGCCCATCTCAACGCATACCGCCAAATCTCATTCACCAACCATGTTTCCTGTGTCGAGCAGCTATTAAACAACATCATTTCGTCACATGGCTCCACCCGAGAGGAATCCGTCACACTGTTTCGGAGGTACATTACCTTCCGTGCGGCACCTAAGATCCATCGCCGGTTTTCAAAATCTCCAGCCTTTAAATCCTTTATTCATGCGCTTCATAACATCGACCCCAGTCAAATTCCGGTTGCAAGGATCGGGGAAATCCGGCTCACAAGGTATACAGTGGACTATGAGCTGGTTGGAACAATACTTTTCAATCGAGGCTTTCCCAAAGAAAAGTGCCCCTCTCTCTGGTATACATATAATCACAAAGGTTCAGTGCCAGTATATAACGGCGCTACTGCAGGAGAGTTCCATCAGCTGCTCTTGTTTTGTTTGGAAATGGCACAACGTAACATTGCTGATTTAACAAAGAAACTGAAGGAGGACAATGGAGGGCAGGTGACAGAAGCAATGATGCTAGAAGCGGAGGGATGGATGAAGTTCTTGCATATTATGGTTCATGAGTCGAACGTTTTCCAAGTCCATATCCAAGCGCTGGATGAGTTGATTGCCACATCCATTGTGTCCAATACTCCAGGTGAGGTTAAAGCCCCGCTACTATGTGCCCAGTGGATTGCCGATGGACGCCCAGCTAAGAGAGAACCGCCACAATATGGTAATCCAACCACCGAAAACTATGATATGCTAGCACCACAGGAGGAAAATATTGGCATGCCTACGCCAGATACAACTACAAGCGCAGTGCAAGACTCACAGGATATAGATACCGATGGGGGTATCTCTGATACGGCAATAGAGATCAATGCCGCACAAACAATCTCGCGGGTTGTGCAACGATCCCTTTGGCTTGCAGTGTCATATCAACAAGCAATCATTTCTCTCACATCTCGCCGTGCCCTTCCTAAATCCCCCATTTCATTGACCCTCTGGGAATCCCCACATAACTCAATTGAGGAGAGCAAACAGATGGCTAATTGGACTGAGGTTATACGATCTATGTACCTAGTAAAGGATGACACCATCACTTTGATAGATGTGGCAAGACCACGTAGTATCAGCCCAGAGGAAGCAATTGATGCATTAAAAGATTATGGTTCGAAAGTCGCGGGACGAGCAGGTGTACTCTTTAGGGACGGAAGTAACTGCGTATTCCGAGGGTGTTACCATGCAGAGAGCATCATTGGGACTATGGCATACCTCAAAATGAATACAAGTCACCCTAAAACCACAACCTCCTCCCCTCACCAGGAACATGATGGATTCAGAAACACCTATGGAACAAAGACATCGTATCAGCCTTCAACAATGTCCGGAAAAAGGGGGTAATGGAGGCACTCGACGACGTCTCAGCTCCGTCTAACATCACCAAGTTCGTCCACTCTTTCCTGTGCACTAGATCATTCGACATTATTTGGGACAGTCAGGTCAGAGGAAGGGGCTCGCTAGACGAGGGCACCCCACAGGGCAGCCCGCTGAGCCCGGTCATCTTCCTAATATTCATAGCGAGAACCCTCAAACGAGCCTCGACACAATGCAACACAATAGGCATTCCAAGGCCTTATACACTCCGATCCAACAGGGCACTCCCCCCTCCCCGGGTTTTTCTCTTCAGCTACGCCGACGACGTTAATCCCCTGATCATTACATCCTCCAGCTACACAATCTCAGAACATGAGAGGGTGGTTAACGCGGTTGATGAGAGCCTCGTTAAAGCGGCAGCGGAGGATAACCTAGAATGGGATGCATCCAAAAATTCCAGGCTGGATTTTGGAGGGAGCCGCAAGCACATCACAACCCTCGGGATTATCGTTGACAGCAGGCTCGATTTTAAAAGACACATCAAAGCCAGAACAGACAAAGCTGAGGCCGCCATGAACATCCTCCTCCGCCTGGGCAACAGCAACAAGGGCATGTCACCTCGAGCTCTAAGGGCAATGTACACAGGCCTCGTTCGCCCAATTTTCCTCTGGGGGGCTGAACTCTGGACGGGAATGGACGTCAACCTCTCCCGGATGGAACAGCTAGAATACCGCGCGCTACGCAAGATATGCGGTGCCTACCATGGGAGTTCAAAAGAGAAAGTAGGGTATATCGCGAACGTCGAGCCCCTGGAGGTCAAGATACAGGACACTCTACACTGCTGGGTAGCTCGCGCAGTACGCAACGGCAACGCACACATAAAAGACAACACCCCCCGCGGGAACAACACTATCAGCAGGGCCTTCCGATCGGCCTCGGCCTACGAGTCATCCAATTTGAGTTGGGGCAACAGCGAATACATCAACCCAAGCAGCCTGATACTCAACACCCTCTATGAACCCTCAGATCCGTACTCAAACATGAAGGGCGGTTGGGCAGCCAAGATAGGAGGCCTTCTGGATGAGGGCTGGCGGGTTTGCTACACTGACGGCACAGGGAGACAAGGCCTCACGGCATCAGCGATGGTATCGGAGGACAGGAGGGGCAACCCGCCACTAAGCGCTCAGGCATACTTGGGGGAGGAGGCAACCGTCGCGGACGGGGAAAGAGAGGCAATCGCACTGGCACTCAAAACACACAAGGACACACCAATGGTCGCCATCCTCTCCGACTCGACCTCAGCCATCTCTTCGGCCATTGAGATCTCACAAGGCTCCAAACCACCCAGAAGCGGGATCGAGATCGAAATAGGGGATCTTCTGGCGGAGCGCCATCACAATTCCTTTGATACATCAATATCATGGGTCCGGTCCCACATTGGCATTAGAGGCAACGAGGAGGCTGATGAACTAGCCGCATTTGCATCCGCTCGGGGGGAGTTTACCGGTGAGGAGCCGGTGGTGACAGAAGGGGGTCTAAGGCAGGCTTCTAAGTCCCGCCGTGCCAAGTGCAGAACGGCCCCCGGATTTGGCGTAAGGCGGTGCGAGTGGAACCGCCATGCGCTGTCGGCTTACACATGGCTCCGGACCGACAAGGGCCCCCAGAAGCATTGGCTCCACCGCATCGGCAAGGCAGACACCAGCTCGTGCCAGTGCGGATATCACACGGAGGACGGGCACCATATCGTTTTCGACTGCCCATTGTACGTCCGGCAACGACACCACTTGGGGAAAATAGAGAGATGGGAAGATATGGACCGCCCTATATGGGTAAAAGAGGAGGGCGAGGAGGATGAGTGGGAGGCAGTGGAGGCCTTCTTCGCCTTTCTTTACACAAGGCTCTACGGAAGGGGTGCGTAAGGGGACGTAGGAGTCAGGGGAGGTGGGGAGGAGAAGGGGTTAAGGGGATGACAGTGTTCGCGCGCGGGATGGCAATGGCAGCGCTCGCAGGCCTCAGTCAGGCCTCTCGGGGCCATCTGGCACGCAGCCGGTTAGTGACAGCACGGGGGCCTGCGCATTACGATTTTCATTTGATTCACACAGTCTCATTCACGCAATGTTTGTATCTGGTTTACACAGTTTTGATTCACCCATCGGGATTTACGCAATGTACACAATGCTTGTATTTAGTCTTGGCTTTTCTGCGCGCGGCGGACCTGGCAGATTAACTTGCCTTGTCCTGAATCCACCCGGGTTTCCGGGTGGCTCCTCATAGTCCCCTTACTGGGATTGAATAGGAGTAATGAGTTTTTAAAAAAAAAAAAAAAAAAAATATGGAACCATCGGCGTCTCCAAACGATGCTGCCCAATCTGCACAAAGCTCCTCTCCCTCCTGACCTCCGATTCTGCCTCTCAGGAAATTTCAACTTTAACTCATATGCACCCTACTTCCGCCTCGGTATTCAACAATAACATTGAACCACTGACTGTGCTACTCTCGCACCAGAATATCTACCCCACCGCTCTGCCACCCTTGGTTCCGGATCCGGTAGCAAGGGAGCTAGTCACATGGTTGGAGGGAATGGTTAAGCAAATTGTAGATGAGCTGGTCAGGAAAAGGAGGTTGTCGGTGCAGAGCTGGAAGAGTGAAGATTCGCAAGGGATTAGTCCAAGGAAGCATGGGAGGCGAGAGAAGAAAGGTGGTACACTTACTGAGGCGAGAAAGGAGGGGGTTGGAGCGGACGATGATGTGGAGTTTGTCGAGTGGGGGTTCAAGCAGGGGGAAAGTGCGGCGGCGGCAGAGAATACTATTCCGGGAGGAGAGTAACGATACGGGAGATTCATGTCAGGCATGGCGTTTGTACTATTACGAGATTAGCTGGCATGTATTTATAGTATCTAGGGTACTATGCACTACTCGCTTGTAAAGATATCACCACAGTTGCATTCTTTTTTTTTTTTTTTTAAATACTCATTACTCCTATTCAGTCCCAGTGAGGGGACTATGAGGAGCCACCCGGAAACCCGGGTGGATTCAAGACAAGGCAAGTTAATCTGCCAAGTCCGCCGCGCGCAGAAAGCAGAAGACTAAATACAAACATTGTGTAAAACAAAATGTGTACGCAGGCCCCCATGCTGTCACTAACCGGCTAAATGCCAGATGACCCCGAGAGGCCTGACTGAGGCCTGCGAAAAAGCAGAAGACTGGATAAAGAGATTGTGTAAAAGAAAATGTGTGAATCAAAAACGTGTGACTGCGTAGAAAACTGTGTGATAAAAACATAGCACAAGCGAGACGAGATAACTGTGTAGAGAGATTCGTTAAACGCAGACCCCCATGCTGTCATTAACCGGCTGTGTGCCAGATGGCCTCGAAGGGCCTGACTGAGGTCTGCGTGAAAAATATGTAGCTCCTCCTCCTACGCCACATCCCCTAACTCCTACATCCCCTAACTCCTACATCCCCTAACTCCTACATCCCCTTAAGCGCCCCTTCCGTAAAGCCTTGTGTGTAGAAAGGCAAAGAAGGCCTCCACTGCGTCCCACTCGTCCTCCTCGCCCTCCTCCTTTACCCATATCGGGCCACAGTTGCATTCTACATGCAGTCAATGGTATAAGAATCTCATGAGTACAGTACTCTCCTTTAACGCAGTCTCTATCCTAGTGTCTTGGTCCGCGAATCGGTTATTGACCAGAGTGTGGATTGTTTTCAGATTTTGGTCTTGTTCGACCAATCGGTTCTTCGTCAGAGTGTCAAACTCCTTGTTGAGCATTGTGAGTCTAGCCTCTTGGTCCGCCAATCCTTTGGCGAAAGCACCACGTATTTCCTCAAATTTATTATTCAAGGTCAAGGACTGAGATTCAAGGACTTTTTCTACCTCACTGAACATTTTTCGTCCTTCATGAGCATCGAGCTTTCGATGGGCAACAGCTTTGCTGCGTCCCATTCGGCCCTCGACCAACCTGAGTTCTTCAGCCTGCCGGTCCTGAGTGGCCTTCAAGGACGGCAATTGCTCTAACATCTGGGCTCTTTCCCTGTTGGCCCGGGCCCGGTCCTGTTTTTTGCTGTACGCATCCCGGACCGTACGCATCACCTCCCAAACCCAGAAACAGACCAATAGGGTGGGCAGTCGTCCGAACTCTCCGATCCCCGGAGCAAACAACAGCTTCCGCCCGATTGCCAATCTCTCTGGCGTTCTTGTGCTGACAATGAAGTTCATGGCGAACGGTTTGCTGCGATTAACAAAAGATATGTGGATATCTTTGTTAGGCAGCGGAAGTGGTTTTAGCGACGGATGTCGGTCCTAATGAACGTAGAAATACGTATGCAGTTCACCTGCAGGGGCTTAAGGAGGAAAGGCAAATGCTATAGCGGAGTCGCGACCGCATAGTTCTCTACTGTAGATCGGCAGTAGCTGGGTCGGGTCCAGTATAAGTTATGGAAAGTGGGTAACGCCGTGAGTATGTACCATAGCGAAATTGAGAACTGATGAGGGAGGCGATGGCGAAGTTGGGGCTCCGGTATTCCTCCTGCTCAAGTGCGCAGAGTATAAGTCCGGTGGATAAGCAGATGGTAATCCCGACGTGGGTTGGCTGACTTTATCAATGGGTTATACCCCACTAACGGGCAGGCCCTTATCGCTCCATGGGGCAGTGAAGCGTCTGCTGAGCCCTCATTGTCCGCTGCTAATACCTCCGAGGGGACCACGAAAGTGGTAAGGGCAAGTCGTGCCCTGGGCCGTAAATACGATGTTGACCACCTGCAGCAATGCAGGGCGGACTTAACATACCAACAGGACATGTCCTGCTGGAAGACCCCCCCGTTTGTGGCTCCAAAGCAAAACTCAATCTGATCGCGAATGTCGAACCCCTAGAATATAAGCTGTCCGACATTTCCGCCTGCTGGGTAGCGCGAGCAGTACGCACTGGCAACACACATATCAAAGACGGGGTCACTCGAACACTCACCCGCAGTACCCTAGACCCAGTCATCCGAACATCCCCCTCCCACAACCTCATTGCAAGGGCCTTCAGAGTGGCAACGGTCTTCGAACCCCAGAACCTCAGCTTCGGCGACTGCGACTTTCGGAAACCAAGCAGCCTCACACTCAACATCAAAAATGAACCGTCAGACCCATACTCAAACGTCAAGGGTGGCTGGGCAGCCAAGATAGGAGGTTTGTTGGATGAAGGATGGAGAGTATGCTACACTGCACAGGGAGACAAGGTCACTCTGCGGCAGCAATGGTATCTGAGGATAGGAGGGGAAACCCAACACTAACCGCACATTCATATCTGGGCACGGAGGCCACAGTAGCCGATGGGGAAAGGGAGGCTATGGTCCTAGCCCTAAAGACACATAAAGACTCGTCCATGGTCGCAATCCTTTCCGACTCATCTGCAGCTATCTCAACAGCCATGGAAATTTCACGAGGGGAGAGGCCACCGAGGAGCGGCATCGAAATCGAACTGGGAAACCTTCTGGCAGAGCGCCATGCCAACCATCACGACACCTCGATATCTTGGGTCCGTTCCCACCTCGGTATCAAAGGGAATGAAGAGGCGGACGAGTTAGCCGCCTTCTCATCAGCACATGGACAGTTTGTTGTCCAGGAACCCACCGTAACAGAAGGGGGAATAAGGCAGGCCTCCAAATCCATTCGTGCCAAAGCTAGGACAGCCTCCGGGTTCGGCGTAAGGCGGTGCGAGTGGAATCGCCATGCGCTATCAGCGTATACATGGCTCCGTACCGACAGGGGCCCCCAGAGGTATTGGCTTCATCGAATCGGCAAGACGGACACCAGATCCTGCCAATGCGGACATGACACAGAAAACGGGCACCACATCACTTTCGAATGCCCGCTTTACGACACACAACGACGTTACATGGGCGATGTGAAGGAGTGGGAGGATATAGATCGGCCCATATGGATAAAGGAAGAGGAGGAGGAGGACGAGTGGGATGCAATAGAGGGGTTTTTCAGTTTCCTGTACCAAAGGTTGTGCGGAAGGGGGGGTTAATCAAGAAGAAGGATATGGTCGTCTACGCAGATCTCAGTCAGGCCCTTCTGGGTCATCTGGCACATAGCCGGTTAGTGACAGCATGGAGGTCGGCGCGTAACGAATTTCATTACACAGTTGTCTCCTTTCGGTTCGCGGTCGTATGTCTTCCTGCCCTGACACCGCTGCTTTCTGCGATTAACAAATTTCTTTACACACCTATCTCCGGGTAAGTTGTGCGGGCCTCAGTCAGGCCTCTCGGGGTCATCTGGCACGAAGCCGGTTAATGACAGCATGGGGGCTCCGCATATCACGTATGTCTTTCTTGGTATCTCATACTTGTATTTAGTCTTTTGCTTTCTGCGCGCGGCGGATCTGGCAGATTAACTTGCCTCGTCCTGAATCCACCCGGGTTTCCGGGTGGCTCCTCATAGTCCCCGCACTGGGATTGAATAGGAGTAATGAGTATTTAAAAAAAAAAATAAAAAAAAATGGTTTTAGCGAGGCGGCGGCGGCGAGCACGGGTGCAACGCAGATCTCTGGTAATATGCCTATGGTAATACGCGGAGTAAATAATAGAACTCAGAGAATAACAATGCGAGTGAGAACGAGGCGAATTGAAGAATTGCTTAATTATTGATAAAATACAGTTCCGGAGCGATGTCTATATACACGGAAGTTCAGGGTAATAGAGCGCGCAGGGATTGTAGGAAAATCAAGAAAAATCAAGAAATGAGCGAGCGACAACGATCAACATGATCAACCCAAAAACATACGTATGCGATGATATAGCGATGATAATATCAGTGCGATAATAATGACGTGAGTATATGACGTTAGTAGATGACTTCGCCGGATATCCTGAAATTCAGGGTAACGGGTGACCCGGAGCGCGGGTGTGCCGGATGTGCGTTCCAACAGCGATTCCACTCCGGCGCCATCGTCTCGCCGAGCACCTTCCGAGCTGCATCTTGTATCTTTTTTTTATTTTTTTTTAAATACTCAGTACTCCTATGCAATCCCAATAAGGGGACTATGAGGAGCCACCCGGAAACCCGGGTGGATTCAGGACAAGGCAAGTTAATCCGCCAGGTCCGCCGCGCGCGAGAAGCAGAGAGTAAATACAAAATTCATAACAGCAGAGCCCCCATGCTGTCATTAACCGTCTATATGACAGATGACCTCGAGAGGCCTGACTGAGGCCTGCGAAATGCGTGTAAGTCGATAAAGAAAAATGTGTCAACGAAAGAAAATGTGTCAACCAAAGAAGTGCTGAAGGAAAGAGGAAACGGAACAAGACAGAGTACAAAAATCGTAAAGAGCGAAGCCCCATGCTGCCATTAACCGGCTGAATGCTAGATGACCTCGAGAGGCCTGACTGGGGCTTGCAAAACAGCTCAGAATGCAAAACAGCTTGGAAACAGAGTGAGTCCGCCATCATGTGTCATAAATATATAGAAATGGCTCCCTTATCTTGCCCCTCGCCCAGAGAGCTTTCTGTACATGAAGTTGAAGAAACCTTCTACCGCATCCCAATCGTCCTCGCCCTCCTCCTTGATCCAAATCGGTCTGTCGAGATCTTCCCAATCTTTTGCGTTGCCTAAGGTACTTCTTTGGTCGTGGAGAAGAGGGCATTCGAAAGTGAGGTGATGTCCGTTTTCTGTATGGTGCCCGCATGAACATGAGCTGGTGTCTGACTTGCCTGTTTTGTGGAGCCAGCTTTTTTGGGGGCCGCGGTCTGTCCGAAGCCATGTATATACTGATAAAGCATGGCGATTCCAATCACTTCTCCTTACGCCGAACCTTGGGGCCATTCTGGCTTTGGCGCGTGAGGCTTTGGAGGCCTGTCTGATCCCTCCTTCTGTTACGGTAGGTTCCTGGATAATAAACTGTCCTCGCGCAGATGCGAAGGCGGCTAACTCATCGGCCTCCTCGTTCTCTTTGATGCCGATGTGGGAGCGGACCCAGGAGATTGAGGTGTCGTGGTGGTTGGATTGACGCTCTGCTAGAAGGTCTCCTAGTTCTATCTCGATCCCGCTCCTAGGTGGCTTTGAGCCTTGTGAGATAACCATGGCCGATGAGATGGCTGAAGTTGAGTCGGAGAGGATGGCGACCATGGATGAGTTTCTATGTGCTTTTAGTGTGAGGACGATAGCCTCTCTTTCCCCGTCGGCTACTGTGGCTTCTTCTGCCAGGTAAGAACTTGATCTTAATGTTAGGTTTCCTCTCCTGTCCTCCGATGTCATTGCTAATGCAGAGTGCCCTTGTCTTCCCGTGCCGTCCATATAGCATACTCGCCAACCCTCATCTAGTAATCCTCCTATCTTGGCTGCCCATCCGCCCTTGGTGTTAGAGTACGGGTCTGAGGGGTTATACAGGACGTTAAGTATGAGGCTGCTGGGCTGCATCTTGTATCGTTTCCCCATATTTGGGATATTCCTCCAGCGACCCAAACCCACTTCCGGAATAATTAGCGGCAGGATGGTCAAACTCTACAATAGCAAGCACGCAGATCAGGAATAAACAATCTTGTTCTCAATATTGCTTCCATTGGGATTCGGTTCGTCCTGGCGAACGTATCTTGGACTTGGGAAAGTGCTGTACGAACATTGATTCAATCACCAGGAAGTCTTCATCCTTTAGGTTGAGAAACGATTTGAGGTCCACTTTGCCAGTTTGGTCAGTTGTTCAATAGCATGTCCGGGGTACAGAAACTCGATAAGGAGTCCCGTGCATGACTTGGGAAACCCCGACCAAGGCCGGATCTGGTTCGTGACCGTATTGTTGACTGACAATGTAGGTTGAGCAGACATTGCGTATTATGTTTGTTTGTTTTGGCGGGAGAGTTGGCGATGTTGTAGTAATATGTATGTATTCTGTAGACTTGGTCTGGGTAGACCTCGGTCAGGCCTGACAATGTAGGTTGAGCAGATATTGCGTATTATATTTGTTTGTTTTGGCGGGAGAGTTGGCAATGTTGTAGTGATATGTATGTATTCTGTAGACTTGGTCTGGGTAGACCTCGGTCAGGCCCTCCAGGGTCATCCGACATCAGTCGGTTAATGACAGCATAGGGGTTCTACGCCTTCTTATTCTTCCTTTGTTAGTCTGATTTCTGCGCGCGGTAGACATGGCAGATTAACTTGCCTTGTTCTGAATCCACCCGGCTTCTGGGTGGCTCCTCATAGTCCCCTCATTGGGATTGAACAGGAGTAACGAGTATTAAAAAAAAAAAAAAAAAAAATGTAGACTTGGTCTGTCTGCCTGAAGGCCTATATATATCTATCTACTGCCAAGGCGCTATCCAGCGCCGTCCTTCTTGTAAGCCGTGCCAACCAGGCTAATGCAAGCCATGCCATCTATCTATCTGACGCTATGCGATCTATCTATATGACGCCCACGCCACATGCCCTTTCTTCCTCAGCGAGCGTCCCGGGTCGCCACATTCCCATCTTCCGACTGTTTAACGTGAACATAAGAAGAGAGAGTAATGATAACGTTTTTAGAAAGCATATGTGAAAAGGAGTTAGCCGTGAGAAAGACAAATATGAGATATAGGGCTTTTAGGAAATCAGTGCGTGGCATGTCTATCTATATTGTCGCAGAAGCGCAGAACATAACAAAGTGATGATAACGTTTCTAAAAAGCATGTGCGAAAGAGGAGTTCTAATCAATAGCCGTGAGAAAAACAGATATGAGATATGGGGCTTTTAGGAAATCAGTGCGTAGGCTATCTATCTATATTGTCCCAGGTAGTATTTAAAAAAATAAAAATAAAAATAAAATATTGTCCCAGAAACGCAGTTGTTCAGTCATTGAAAAAATGAAATAACAATAATATAATCGTAATACGTTTGTCCGAGTCCTGTTAGCTTCCACCTCGGCCCAACTGGAAAAGCCAGCCACACTTAGAAGGTCATCATTTCTTTCTGGGAATTCTGCTCAGCGTGTCTGCATTGGTGTGCGAAGTGCCAGCTCTGTGAACAAGTGTCATCTGTCCCATATATGGCGAGAGTAGCATGTGCTACTTATCCACTCGAGAAGAGTAGATAGGAGAAGGTCACGGATAGGACTAATTGCTGGTCTGTGACCACGGTGAAGATAGCTCCATCTAAGTATTGCTGGAATTTCAGAATCGCCCATACCATTGCTGCCATTTCCAGTTTGAGAATTGTGTAATTCTCTTCATATAACTCTTGAGTACCCTGGAGATGAAGTATATCGGCCTGTCTTTGAACTTGTTAAGCCTGGGGATGGAAATTGCTGTATTGATCGCGGCCTTCAACTTGTTGCTGTAGTCATTTATCAGTTCTTCTAGCACGGACTCGCCCAGTATCAATCCCATACTAAATTGTGCCAACACCTAACTGAGAGGATCTCAATCTGAGGCCGGGGACTTGTTTTAAGACACCACAAGCTGGTTCTAAGACAGCGCGAGCTGTTTATAACACAAGCTGGTTCTCAGTCAACGGAAGCTGGATCCGACATTAGGGGGGTAGCATGGGGATCCCCTACGGGCGTCAGGGACTTAGGGAATTTTTTCTCATCATTTCCCCCAAGGCACACCTGCAACGCAGGCATTGATTTCTATGATTATTTGCACGATGATACTGAGGTTATTTGGACGGTGGATTCCAGGCTGTTTGCACCCGAATATCTAGGCTCATTTGCAGGCGGATATATAGGCTCATTTTTACGGTGGATTCTAGGCTGTTTTGCACGCGATTATCTATGCTGATTTCCATGCTGGATTCCAGGCACATTTGCCCGCGATATCTAGACTGGTTCAACTTCAGCGAATTCTAGGCTTGTTCGCATGATGATACCGGGCCGGTTGGACGGTGATATCAAGGCTTATTGTATGCGGAGGTCTAGGCTGATTCAAATGGAGATTTTGGGGGTGCCATGATAGTGGTGTATTTAGCTAGGTTTAGATAAAATCGTGAGAATAAAAACATGTGTGGAAATGCATAAAATACAGGTGCGATAGCAGAACAAGCGCAGTGTCAATTACAACCGTAAGGAGGGCTATTATGCTTGCAGAAGGGTTACAGGTAATGAGCCCGCAATCACAAGGTGGGGAGGGGGATATTCTGCCTTCTCAAGGTCACAGGTAATAAACTCGAAATCACAACGTTGAGTTTTGTAATAGAGCGTCTAGAGCGGATGGGCAAAGAGGAAGACGTTGGGAATAGGGTACGTAACGTCCGATTACGTATTGGCAGGAATGATAACGCGAAGTTTTGAAAATTGGCGTTGTAACAAAATGCAAGCCAAAAAAATTCGCTGATGTATTACTTTATCCTACTCAATTTAACGCCGAAATCACAGGCAGGAACCACATCAATTGCATCAATAGAATCCCTACACCTACTCCGTAATAGAAAATTACTCGCAGAAGATGCTCAACTTAAAGGTTTGAGCGCTGTCAGCCGATACTCGCAAAATCCTACACCACTCAGGGTAACCAGGTTATCTTTTTGTTTCGTTGGTTATGCAACGTGGAGGTTAGTCTAAAATGTTATAACATGAAACCTGCCCCATATTCTTTTGAAAATAAATAGAATCGACAATCGTGACTTGCCAGAAGAGTGGCATGAATCTGTACTTGTCCATTGTATTTGAAAAATTTGCACGAGGTGATTGATGTATATATCCTGTCCTCAAAAAAAAAAAATTCATAAAACTAAAAATAACAAGGGATTTGTCAGGTACACAAGAGGCTGTCTATACGGTAGCGATATCAACTCAACCGACGACCCAATATTTTCACACACCCGTGTGCTCTCTACCTGCACCTTAATTCAAAACGCTGCCATATTCTCCCCCCTTACTCTCCAGCTTTTCCAACTCCCGCACCAGCTTCTCCAAACTTTTCCTTATTCCCATAAACCCATCCCAATTCCCTACCCCAATCTTTACCTCCTCCGCTGACACATTCCTTCGGTGCTCTGCCCTACCATCCCGCTTATCGTCCTTCTCCTTATTGTCCTTCTCTTTATCCTTCTCCTCATCATCCTTCTCCTCCTCATCATCCTCCTCTTGATCGTCTTGCTCCTCCTCCTCGTCCTCCTCCACTGATGCCATGATTTCCATCTCCGATTGCAAATTACATATCCCGGTCCCCCTCATCTCCTCCCATAGTTGTTCCCTCCACCTCCTTGCTACATTTTTAAACCTGTCCCATGCGAAGCCAGGTTTAAACCTCCCTAACAACTCCTCGAATGCTGATTTCCTAATAACTATATTGAATACTTTGTGAGCGGCAACGGCGTCAGGATCGAGGGAAAACCAGGGTTTGAGGGGGTCAGTTGGGTGCCATGTTGACCTCCTAACTCCCGGTCTAGGATGTGGTAGGTTGCTATCGGTCGATGTTACCGCTTCATCGGGAGAGGGAGCACAGGGGTAGATGCATAGCCAAAGGAGAACGTAAAGGAGGGACTCGAGGTCATGTCTGTAGCGGTGGGGCTCTGAGGCGGTAAGGATCTGTATTGCGATAAAAGGGTATGTCCCCGTTCTCTCTAGAGCTTGCACTGTGCTGGGTCTTGCACGTTCGGGTGAAATGTCGACAGCATAGTCCAAATCAATTAGGCATCCATAGAGTGATGTATCTTTTGTAAATACACGCCTTCCAGATTCAGATGCTTCCATTGAGCGTCTCACCACTCTCGGCTCCTGCAAAGCAATAATATTATTTATAGACAAATCCCTATGCAAAATCCTGCCGGTGAAGAATAACTCCGCATGGATCACTACCGCTGCCAGTAGCGCCCTTGCTACCTCCAGCGGAGTAAGAGTAGGGTCGAATATTGTTTTTCCAAACGTACCTAGGACAAGCTGCGTATAATGACGATTATGCCCTTGAGGGGTTGTAAGCCGAAGGCGGACATCTTGGCTAATATCTTCGTATTCAGCGTGGCAGAGGATGGGGGAGAGACTTTGAACGCCGCGAGAACTAGCAAGGAGATACATCGCTGCTTCAGAGCTACGGTGTGTACTGCGCCAGGCATATTTGACTGCGACGAGGGACTGGGTTTGAGGACTGCCAGCGGGGACGAGGGGCTGGCTCTGAGGACTGCTAGCGGGGATGGTTGTACTCAAGAGAAGGCCTTTCCAAACGCAGGTACCCCGGGAAACAATCCCGGGGGAGGAGAATATCTGGCGCAGGTTTCGGATTGATTCGCCAGTGAGGAGGTGGATGGTAAGATTTGTCACGTTGCCTAGGGGATAATTACTATCCTCCGAAGTTTGAGGGTGAGGTGGGTCCCAGGAAATCGATTTCGTGTGAAATCCCATTATCCTCGGAGGCAACCTGCAAACTGCCAATAGACTCCTCACCAACAACTTAAGCCCCTTCCCCTTGTCATAAATGATCTCCGTCGACCCGACTGCCCCCCCCCGGTCAAACCTCCAAAATTCGCACTTTGGGCCAGTATTGGATGTTATGATGCCGAGCACCGCAGAGCGAAAGGGCTGTGTCATAAAGACCTGCTCAGCGTATTGAGCAAGTTTGATGCAGAGGGACTCTCGGGTGGGGGATTTGCCGGAGGCGTGTTCACCGACAAGGAGTACGGACGACCAGCCAATAGGGTAGTTGGGAGAGGCAAGGATGAAGTCGGGGCGGACTCTTGACTCGGAGAAGGTACGGAGGAGGGTGTTGCGGTTATCTAGCCAGGTAGGATCGGTTGACCTTATATTTTTGCTGGTGTCGGTGGTTGGGGTGGGATTATTTTCGCTCCCCGCTCCAGCCCGCACCACGCCATTCGCCACTTCACAAAACCATTTAACAAACGTCAGATCACTATACCCCGGCACCACGCACTTCCAATCTCCCTCCTGCGAATCCCAAATAATGTCTCTCCTCTCTGCCGCGAGGCGGTTTAAGATCAGGTCCGCAGCCTTCTCATCCGGTGCCCACTTGCCACTCAAGAGAAACCTGTCTAGAAAGCCCCCATCCATGACCCAATGACCATTCAACTCATCCCTAAGAAGCGCGCAAACATCACTGGCAAGACGTCGGCGTTTTTCAGCACTGCTGGAATTGTGGTTGGAGCCTGGAGTGGGAGAGCTGGGGAGTTGGCCCTCGATAGGTAAAGCGCAAGCTTTGCGCTTGATGGGAGTGGAATAATAAGGAGTAGTGGTGGGGAAGGTGTTGAAGAGACGGGGGGGAGGTGGAGTCCATTCATGTTGGGTCGGTGGATCAGATGTAGTATGGAGTGGCACTTGAGGCTATGTCAGCTCAGGAAACGCCTATTGGGGGGGAGGAATTCACTTTGGATTAAATGAATTCTGATTTATTACCTGTTGTCTTGGGGGTTCGATTGACTCTTGTAGAACTTTTGTATTGCGGCAGTAGTCAAATATGACAGAAGTAAACGCGTTTGCTCAGGGCGATGTGCTTGGCTCGGTGCTTGGTTGCTTGGTTGCTGCCAAGCCAATTGCATGGGTTTTTGGCGTTTTGAAACATCTCAACCCGGCTGATGTTTGAAAACGCCATACTTGTAGCTAGATCCATGCTCTCGCAGATGCTCTTGCCTCATATAGCCTTCCCAAGTCTTCAAGTCTTCGGCTGGCACCGCACTTTCACCTCAGCACCATACTTTACCTACCCGAACTGAAGGATGTAGGATACCTCCAGCACCTCACCCATGCGCAATCCTCAGTTCCAAAGGCCCACAAACTAATAGGTGGTAAGGATGGGGGACAGTTTTCAACTAGTTGAAAAGGTTAGCCTATTCACACTCCCCAGGTCAACGCCCCTTCCTGACGCGACAACCCGATTCCCAACATATAGCGACGATGACTGCTCTCTCGCTCCCTCTCTAAGCACTTCCGATAGCTGTAATATTTGTTTGCTGGATCGAGACTAATCAGGCTTGGCATCATGTCAAGTCATATCTATGACATGATGCCAAGTGCTTGGGATCTGTGAAATGTTGTGAGGTTCCGCTCCGACCGGAGTAAGCTTCTCCGGTTATCCTCATAACTGTGACCCCAGACAATAGGGCGCTACCTAAGACCACGGCTCTAGCCAGTAGCTTACGAATACATATAAAGGAGTATAGCCAAAGGAATTCTTAAGGTAAGTAGAGTTCTTTAGAGGGATATGAATGTGGGATACAGTGCTGACGGGAGTTTTTAGGGGGGAATAGAATGAGTAGACTAAACGGATGGGTGTAGTACAGTCCCAGAGTAGTACAGAGATGGATGATGAGAGAATATCAAGGGGACCGGCCCGATTGATATAGCATTAGCTACAAAACAAGTCACCAGTATTAAGTGTATCTGTACTGGCTTCTACAAGTGCTTCAGCCTTCACCTAATATAATCCATCTTCTTTCCTCTTCGTCTTACTCCATGCATGCTAAAAACCAAGTTATTAGTATCATTTTGAACCCCTATAACATCCGCCTTCCATATTACCACCGACTCTCCACTCTTGAACCTGAGCTTTAGTGACTGCGATTACAGCAATCCGAGCAGTCTAACCCACATCACTATGTACGAACCATCTGACCCATACTCAACATCCAAGGGCGGATGGCCAGCCAAAATAAGAAGATTACTCGATGAAGGATGGAGGGTCTGCTACACAGATGGCACCAGTAGACAAGGACATATAGCGTCAGCAGTCGTCGCAGAAGACAGGAGAGGAAATCCGAACCTCAACTCACACAGTTATCTCGGAGAAGAGGCCACAGTAGCCGACGCTGAAAGACAGGCTCTAGTTTTGGCCCTAAAAATACACTGGGAAACCTCCATGCTGGCGATCCTCTCAGACTCGACCTCGGCCATCTCAGCAGCTGTGAAGATCTCACAAGGCTCTGAACGCATTGGTTGCCTCGTGGTTGACCCATCCTGCACTATTCGCGTCCAACCTGTCGCTGAAAAACTAAATGCCTGCCTTAAAGAATGGATGGCTGAGAAAGGTACGGTTGGTGTTTGTGAACTTCAACATCTCCTGTAAGAACCAAACTGCTTTGGCGGTAGTGGCTGTGACGGTGTGGCTATACTCAGGGCTGGGACTTCACTATTGGGTGTGCTGTGTTATGGGTCTGGATGATCGGTGACAGGTATCCGTGTCTTTAAGTGGTGGATTTACGCGATCCATCTTCCCTGGGTTTTCTTTTCTCTTTCCCTTTACTAGGTCTGGGCACGAGCCGGCTTGCGAAAATTGCAAGAGTGAATAGGTAACTG
Organism: Terfezia boudieri ATCC MYA-4762; assembly: GCA_003788615.2. Taxonomy (NCBI): domain Eukaryota; kingdom Fungi; phylum Ascomycota; class Pezizomycetes; order Pezizales; family Pezizaceae; genus Terfezia; species Terfezia boudieri. Next base: position 139,026 of record ML121579.1, on the reverse strand, counting down.
CATACTCTACATATCTGTGTAGGTCATGGAAAATATGAAAGACGCAGAGATATGAAAAATACGGATATAAACAGACATGGAAATAGAACAGAATCAATTTCAACCCTCATCGCCCACCTAAAGTCCACAGCGAAATCGCGCGATACATAGGACTGCAGTATTGTAGCCACCAAGCAAATTGTAGGTTACAACCATAGCGAGATACAGGTAATTTCATCAATTTTTGTAGTTTCCTCCTCTTGTGTTGGTAGGCGTGGTTGGTTATGTCAGAAATTGAGCGATTGTAGTTGTAAATTTTGAAGGGAGGTAATGAAATTCCTGGACTATCGCTGGAGGTTGTGTTATTGAGGTGAAAAAAAAAACAGAGGAAAGGGTGGGAATGCAATGCATTTTGAAGATTTCCACTCTCCGGGTACCTTCAGTATTTTGCGGTTGCAACGACCTCCGGGCTCGAGACTTTCCCGCCCCTGGCTCGTGCCCAGGCGTACTGCATAGCTGAATAGGAATATCTATGGAGGGGGAAGATTCCTAGGGTTTCGCAGTGTGTAAGGCCTTTGGAAATAACTCGGCTCTGTAATGTTGGCACACAATAATATAGAGAATTGTTTCGAAGCAAGTCAAGTCAAGATCCATGGACCTTTTCTACCTGCGGAGGTGATGATATGCATGAGGTTGAGGATGAAATTCTGGAATGCATTCGAGTTGTGCCCTTCCAGATCTCCTGCTGTCTCCGTCAGCACTGCAAAGCCAATTTATCGATCCACCCAATGAAGCCGTGGAAGATCCAGTATTGGTATTGAGAAGGGAATTTTGGCAGCCTATCTTCCTAATGAGGCTGATGAGTCAGATGCTGAGGTTTCGCTATTAATACCTCCTCCTGTTACTCCGCATGAGGCGTTAGCACATATTGAAGGCTTACTCCTGTTCTCACTTCAAGCCGTACCAACAGCCAACATCACCGAGCTACAGGATGTACTCAACCATGAGAAAAAATGTATTGAGACTCTTGAAATTCAGCGCCAGCGTCAACATGTTCAGCGCAGGATTAGTGACTTTCTTGGAACTCCTGGCTCCTCCTCCTCTTGAGATTCTGGCCCCTGTACTTCCGTATATCTCTTTATTTGTCTCGTGGATGCTCCTGTCATATTGATAATGCTATTCCGCAACTTTTCCGAATTTATTCCATACTTACTCATTTTCTCGTGACATAAGAATATATTAGGGGTATTCAATCTTTGATCTGTATGCTTTTTCAAGTCCGACAAGTACGATCGTATATACGGTCCCAAGGTTGAATACCTCCCATACATATTTCGGAAATACGGTACCGTACTCTCCATATAAAATCCAATCGTAATTACGGTGGGCAGGGGCTCTTGGCGAGCTAAAGACGCAGCCAAGGTCACATGAGAAGTCAAGTGGATGCAGCCAAGGCGCAGAGGGAGGTCACGAGGGGGCGACTTGCCAAAGGCTAGTGTAATGCTTAACGAGTTTGGTACCTCACTCCTCCCGAGATTGAAGGTACCGAATATTAGCAAAGCATCTAAGATCCTTAGCTTGCGCCGGAATAACCTGTCCTTCTCCCCCTGAGTTAAAGATAGCTCACTCTCCCCACTGAAGATGCTGAAAGAGCTTTCTGATCCCAAACTTGATGACAAGCTGAAGCTTAAGCTTAAAGACTCATCACTACCCTCCCCTATATCGTTGTCCTCGGCCTGAAATGCCCGTTCTACCATCTTCATAACCTTAGGCAGCTGACACATTAAAAAATCCTTTAACATGATATGCTGACGTCCTTCAATTTCCCTTTCTAGACTCTCCAAAAACCAGTCGATCAGTAGGCGTTTATCACTAACTCGCGGCATGTTGATGGTGATTGTTGACCTTAGCCGTTGTTATGAGGCTCCTATAAGCTGAGGACTTGGACGTCTCATGCCAAGACCCCTACTGCCAAGTAGTCCGTGCCGAACCATGCTACCCCACCATACCTAATCAACGATAGCGTGATTCTGCACCCGATCGTACTTGTGAACCGTACTTTTTTGGTCAAATTGACCGTATATACGGGTGGTTTTGGCCAGAATTAAGTCGAAAAAATCGTGAGTGTACAAATCGTACAAATCGTACTTTTTTTTTTTCGTACAATCGTACACGTACGAAAAGTACGCCTTATTTACTTAAGATTGAATACCCCTATTGGTTATAAGCATATTCCTCCCCGTCCGGACGATATGCTTGTATCGAGCGTCATCTGTAGTCCTCTGTCCGTTTGGCTTTTCATGCTTTTGCCTCTTGGCACTTGAGTCGTTTTGAGTCCATTTTATATACTGCGATATATACTGCGGTATATAGTCGCCGGACTTGATGGATTTAACTGCTCTCGTCCTGAATCCAACCGGATTTCAGGGTGGCTCCTCATGGTCCACTCACTGGGTCCGAATAGGAGTAAAGGGTTGCCTGGAAATTCTCCTGGGCATAAGTGAGCAGCAAAAATTACAAGTGGGAGTGTCTACGCAGTTAGAAAATACCAATAGACTGTAGACGCAACTATTTCCTTCATTCATTCCTAATGCTCGTTCCGAATATAACTATTGCTATGGTACGGTAGATCCATACATACAGTACAACATCACAACCAGACAAGTAGCCCGAGTAGCTCACTCCAAACCTGTAGATCACTCTGAGCATTTTGTGCCTCCCTGACCAAGCTCGACCATGGCTCCTTGGACTCCAATTCACGCTAAAGATTCAATAGCCTTCTTTGCTCTTGTGGGTTCGGCACTTCCACAAGCTGATAGGTGTATCCCTGAAGAGTGAATGGGAAAATAACCGTATTCACTAGCAGCACAAAGGAAAGATAATCGTGATGTTTCTCTGGAATGTACGTGGCATTAGAGAGGGGCGAGGAACCCTCGACAGGCATTTCATATTCATCAATATTCACCATTTGCTGATCTTCACTTTCTCTTGCACACCGCTGAGGCAGATTTCAGGAACGACCGTCCCATCTCCGACATCAAAACACTTGGGATCATCGTGGATAGCAAGCTCCAGTTCAATAGACACATCAGAGCAAGAACAGAAAAGGCCAAGGCAGCTATGGATGTTCTTCTACGCCTAGGCAACAGTAACAAAGGCATGTCTCCCCGCGCACTAAGGGCGATGTACACAGGCCTAGTTCGTCCTATTTTCCTATGGGGAGCAGAGTTGTGGGGGAAAGCCAATATCTCCGGAATGGAGCATCTTGAGTACAAGGCGTTACGCAAGATCTGCGGTGCCTACCAGGGGAGCTCGAAGGACAAGCTCGGCTTAATCTCCAATATCGAACCTCTTGAAAGCAAGCTCTCTGACCTCCGTACATGTTGGGCGGCACGAGCGGTTCGAACCGGAAACATACAGATAAAGGAAATGCTCTCATCACCCTTCTCCACCAACAACGCAATAAACAGAGCCTTCCGAGCTGCCACAGCATTCGAACCATCCAATCTGAGCTTCGGCAATTGCGACTACTCCAGTCCCGGCAGCCTCATACACAACACCCTGTATCAACCCTCAGATCCATACTCGAATTCCAAGGGTGTTTGGGCAGCCAAGATAGGAGGTTTGCTGGACGAAGGATGGAGGGTGTGCTACACAGACGGCACAGGCAGACAAGGGCACTCCGCATCTGCCATGACATCAGAGGACAGGAGAGGAAACCCGACTCTAAGGTCAAGCTTCTATCTGGGAGAAGAGGCCACAGTCGCCGACGGGGAAAGGGAGGCCATCGTCCTCGCACTAAAAGCACACAGAAACTCCTCCATGGTGGCTATCCTCTCCGACTCAGCCTCAGCTATCTCTTTGGCCATAGAGATCTCACAAGGCTCAAAGCCACCCAGGAGTAGGATCGAGATAGAGCTAGGTGAATCCACCCGGGTTTCCGGGTGGCTCCTCATAGTCCACTCACTGGGACTGAATAGGAGTAATGAGTATTTAAAACAAAAAAAAAAAAAAGAGATAGAGCTAGGAGACCTCCTGGCAGAACGCCACTCTAATCATTATGACACGTCAATCTCCTGGATCCGCTCCCACATCGGCATTAAAGGGAACGAGGAGGCCGACCAGCTAGCTGCCCTTGCATCTGCGCGAGGTCAATACCGTCCAGGAACCCTTGGTAACAGAAGGAGGGATCAGACAGGCCTCCAAAGCCTCTCGTGCCAAAACCAGGACGGCCCCAGGCTTCGGGGTAAGGAGAAGCGACTGGAATCGCCAGGCTCTATCAGCTTACACGTGGCTTCGAACCGATCGGGACCCCCAAAAGAGCTGGCTCCATAAAATAGGCAAGTCGGAAACCAGTCTATGCTCATGCGGGCATCACACGGAGAATGGACATCACCTCACTTTCGAATGCCCTCTTTTTCTCGAACAACGAAAGACACTAGGCAACGTAAGGGACTGGGAAGACCTTGACCGACCGATTTGGGTCAAGGAGGACGGCGAAGATGATTGGGACGCAGTAGAAGGTTTCTTCTACTTCATGTACAGAAGGCTCGCTGGGCGGGGAGCGAGGTGAGGCTTTCATCGCTGGGCGGCACATTTTTGGGAAGAACACACTTTGAGGCGACTTATGTTGCGCAGGCCTCAGTCAGGCCTCTCGAGGTCATCCGGCACTTAGCCGGTTAATGACAGCATGGGGGTTTGTGCTTTACGATTTTTATTGTCTCGCTTACATTTTTGATTTTCTTGATCGGCGCAGTGCATCCCTTTGGTTCACACATTTTGATACTCTTTTACATGCATCACGTTTCGGGGAACGCCTCAGTCAGGCCTCTCGGGGTCATCTGGCATACAGCCGGTTAATGACAGCATGGGGGCTTTTGTATTTATTCTTCTGTTTTTCGCGCGCGGCGGACCTGGCAGATTAACTTGCCTTGTCCTGAATCCACCCGGGTTTCCGGGTGGCTCCTCATAGTCCCCTTATTGGGATTGCACAGAGTACTGAGTATTTAAAAAAAAAAAAAAAAAAAAGCTGAGGCAGATCGCGTGGACAACAGATATAGCCGCCCTCATAATAGCATGAGATACCAAGGGCTGTTGCTCGGTCGAAGTCGATTAACATCGCTCGCATACGTCGCTTCTTCAGTTCCGGAGTCACGCTATCACGTGCAGATTGGCCCCCCAACATCCAATCCCTCAAACACAATGACATTGTCCCCTCGGATCCCTGTGGACGATCCCATGGTCATGCACCCACTTTAATGCCACAAAGATGTCCTGCAAACAGGTGCGGAAGTCGGAAGCCTCCCTAAATAGCTCTAGCTGCAGTGGCCTCCCAGGGGGTGAAATACCAAACTCTACAAAAGCAGATCCAGGCACTTCGTAAGTGTCATAGATGAGTTTCGGTATGGAAGCTGGCCTACTGTCACCCTGAAGGCTCTTGAGGAATATGATTTCGTTTTGAATACCAGAATTCCACTCTACCGCCGGGCTTGCCTTGACAATGATTTGGGCATTTTGATGATAGAATACAGCGACAACGGACTTTGAATGACATTGAACAATGTACGAAAGCTCACCGGCTGACTCTGAGAACGGTAGTTGAGGAGGGTTTGCTGTAGCATCTTGCAACTGTTCGTACAGATACCGGAGGGCATCACACAATGGGACTTTACGATACTGCGTAAGCTTAGATGTATAGGTAGGGCTGATTTCCACTTGTTCTGCGACTGCGGCCTTTGAGAATGCTGGTTTGGTATCGAATGATGTATGCATCCCGTAAATTTGTTAGTAGGCGTTCTACCAGGTTGACAATATTCCATGGCCGTTAGATAGTCTAGTATCTGGCCAAGATTGTTTGCTGTGTTCAACTTAGCATGGCCATCATCGCCAATACCCTTCAAGTCAAGGACAGCTGCAATGTTGAACTTGTCAATGCTTTTACTAGACCGTTGTAGTACGACATCCAGGTCGAGGTCATCTAGAAATCGCTGTCGATGAGTGTCCAGGACGTGCACATCACCCAACGCGGATGTTGACAGGGCGGGAAAATACTGTCCCAACAAGTCAACCACACCCTTATAGTCGATGTCCTTTCCTCGGGCCTTGCATGTTTGCCCAACTCTTTTACCAGGCGTTCTTCAAGCTGGCGTTTATCCATATGACTGTTGGGAATGAAGCGAGATGCAGGTAGGCTAACATTCCCTTTACTGTTTGGATGTTTGATGGCGCCCGTCCAGGCTTTAGCACGGCTTATGGAGCTTCGAGCTTCGAATTGCTGCATTGATAACACGGTGATTGCAAACCGGAACTGTAGAAGTAGGCAGTTTATTAACGGCATCCGTCAGTTGCTCAACTACCTTTTCAACGCCACTCCTTTCCTGCTGATAGAGCTTCTTTTCTAGCCCATAGAACTTCTTTTCTAGCTCATAGAACTTCTTTTCCTGCTCTTGGAGCTTGTTTTGGAGTTCGGTACATCGTTGCTGGTACGGGTCGGTTATCTCTTGAGCATTAGCATCGGTACGTCCAAGTACAGTAACTCCAACAAAGCCTGTGTGGAAGTCGAAAGGAAGCTCCAGAAAAACATATCTTAGGTAGCAGTTGCCAGAGAAGCGCATTGAAGAAGCTTGGGGAACTGGTTTCAGAAAGAAGGGCTGTCGTCTCTAGAGTAACGATTCGCGGGAGTCAGCAGCTGAGAGATAGCTTTGTGGCGTGAATAATCAAGATGAGGTATACTATCTAGACAAGCCTTTAAACTACCGTGCGTGTGCATTTGCTGAAGCTGTACTAGGTAGAGTATCAGTGGGGTTTTGAATCTTAGTTTTGCGCGTGGGTGTTGGTAACTAGAGTTGGTGGTGGGCCTGACTAGGACGCGAACAAAAGATTTTTGATTCCTAATCTCAGGGTGGCGCATATGCGTATACCGGACGCTTTTCTGTCCGGTATAGCAAGGTTCCGTTATAAAATAATACATGGGTATAATACAGGGGTACGTGGCACAAGACAAAAGTTACTAAAGAAGGAGATTTGTTCAACTATCGTGAGTTTAAATTTCAAGGTTCATCAGCCAACATGTTACGTGCAGGAAGACAAAAGCGTCGAGCTCTCACCATATTAGAGAAGCACCAGATCTGTAAAAAGCGGCAAGATCCCAAGCATGCGAAGGAGAAATTGAGTGAATTTGGAAAACATTGAATTGGCCTGAAGTTGATCTTACAGCAGGTGATTTATGGAAGAAAAAGCAGAGAATATCTCAATACCCTGGTTTTAGAGTAGTATCTACTTAAGGATTCCGTTATAGCAAGGGTGATTTAGGTGAAAAGTCACTAGGTTGATGGCGGGGCTGAAAAGTATTCCGGTATAGCAAGGTTTCCGGTATAACGAGGTCCGGTATAGCAAGGTTTGACTTAACCAGACTAGGTTTGACTGTACATTGGAGCCACATTTGTGGCATGGGCATTTTCCACGTGGTTGGTCAATTATGATTGTACAGAGCTCACACCAAAAGTCTTTTCCTCCTTCCGGTTTGGGACTCTGTATGTATGTACTTAATGTACATAAATACTAGTTTGGCGATGCACGTAAGAAACTTGGCACGCTGACAGATCATCATCGTGGAAAGAACTGGACAGTATTCTCAACATCATCACATCACAATGTACCTCACCTGCACTTGCGCCCTCCAACGATGAGCCACTCCTATCGCCCCGCCGACGAAACCCCATCCCCACCTGCATCCCTCCACTTGCATTGTCCTACACCAGCTTCTACGCCTACGCGAGGCCTGCCGCAGAGGGTGTATCCCCTGTCTCCGCACCAATTGAAATCAACCAAACAGGCTACGCCTCCCCCGCGCTCCTCCCCCCCGCGAATTACAATTTGCGATAGCGATTTCATTGCCCCCCCGCAGGCCCCAGAGCTCCCCTTGGGAGACCTTACACATTCTACGGCACCTCCGGGCTCGAATTCCGATATCATCATCCATAGTGTGGTTGAATTTTTTCGCAGACAACTCTATCGCGACCTGGTCATTCCCGGCGTTGTGGGGGAGACTGCCACGGAAGTTATTCAGTATTTCAATTGTGTTCGTGCCGTTCGCAATAGAAACCCTGATTTGCTACCGAAATTACTTGAGCGATTCCGGTATGTCCCTATTTATCATCCTTGCCACCCCATATGGATGGATGTATCACTCACTATTTTCAAACCTTTTTCAGATATAGCTACGACCTTGCCACTTCCACCCTCACTATTCGTGGTTTGCCCACCAAATCTCATGATACCCTTGTTGAATTTTTTGGCTCTGAGGCCTACCTTATGCAACTAATCCAGAACTCCGTGTTCACCCCTGCCGAGCGTGCCTGCATACAGCCCTGGGTCTCCAACGTTGCTCTCCCTGGGTCATCCAAACGAGCCCGAGAGGGATCGAATAAGCTCGGTCGCCGGGAAAAACTGTGCGACTATGCTCTGGTATATATTCCTGAGGATCCCAGTCAGCAGGAGCCAGTATTCCCACATGTCGTAATGGAAGTAGCATTTTCCCAAGACTACGGAAAAAATAACAGTGTCCTTGCAGATGTGCAGGAGTGGTTGGTTGCAACGAAAGGGGGTGTTAGGTTGGGGGTGTTGTTTAAAATTGAGGAAGGCCAGGTCCCAGGTAAGACAATTGAACAACTAGAGCGCGGGGTGGATCCGGATAAGAATGGCGACATGGAGTATGGTGAAGATAGCGATGAACAGGACCTGTCATCTGACCCGGAGAATTACTTCCAGAGAATGGCTGCCATTAGGACCGATGCAGATAAGTGGATTGGTAAGTTTACCGTTTTCATGGAAACATGGGTGTATGATCCCACGACTGGGGGGACTACAGTGAAGCAATCACGTCAGGTAAGGTACACTCCCTGCCAACCCTCCTTCCGCTGCAGCGTATAATTTGCCTACATACTAACCTCACCGATGACCCCAGTATATCATGACCAACAATATTCTGACAACTCCTATGCCTGTCCTCACCTTTGACCGGTGCACATTTGGCCTCCAACCTCGCCTTGATGGACTCGGTAAGGATCAACAGATCCATATCGATCTAGTACCATACGCAAAGAGGCTGCTCCGCAATAGAATTCACGATGCCTTTCGAAGGAAGACATTGTGGATTTCGAGACGCAGAGAGAAGAGGAACCTTGCGGACGGGGATGACCTGAAGGACCCAGATTTCATGGGAAGCCGGCGGCGCGGGGAAGGATAACAGGCAACGAGAAGGAAGTAGAGACTGAGGACGATGTGGATATTACTGCAGCTGAACCCAGAAGGAAGACAATGGGAAGGGGGTTCAAGAGGTTCAAGACCGGTCCGCTTTAGGGGTTGCATCTCTAACTATAGCAGAAAGCTAATGTAGCAACCAACGCGGTTCCGTGTCCTGACACTATATAGATTTATATCCTGCGGTGAAGTAGATTTTTGTCAAAACATGCAGACACTCTTCCCATCACTTGGAATTTCTTCTAAATGTTATGTCAATCCACACTACTTGTTTATGTAATCGCTCTCTGCACTCTCTGTCACAAGTCACTACCGCAAACGTAGAGATTATTTCCATAACTGCAGCTACAACATGGACTCAATTTTAACTGGGACATGACTCAGACCGTGAGACTTAATACAGTGATATACTTACCCCATTCTTGTGATAACCACCTCCCCAGCAGCGACATACGCAGATAGCCGCGATATGCTAGATACTGTAGTTCTCGTGCCCTCATATCCATCTTCGCATCAAGTATTCACTAATAAATCACCTCCACCGCTACGCCAGCCTACCAGCCTATGCATTGCCGGCAAGACAGACTACATTCCCTTCATGTCACTTATTACCACCACGGCAGGATCATCGCGCGCTTCCTATCGAGTTTCCTTTGTGTGACACCCCCCGCATGCTGCTGCGACAGACACAAAATAGGACTCGCATATAGGTTCACCACTCACGATGCTCCGTTTTTCCTCTGCACCACAGGCAAAATCACCCCCCCCCCTTCTCAATATCTGGGAACTTACACCCGATCTCTTGCGCCGCCTGGCGTTTATAGTGTGCTATGCCCTCTGGTTGAATTTCTGAGCTGGCATTACCGATGCATTCTCCAGGACATAATCCTTTTTTAGTATTGTGGGAATATAACCAGCTCAATGAATCGTTTATTGCCTTTATCTACACGAGACATCTGTGATTATGCATTGTGGTTTATGCAGGACGCTGTGCAGGGCTGCACCTGATTGAACGCTCCCCGCAGACAGTGGAAACATGCAAAAAAATACAGGTATGTAACCCGCACAGTCGCCACCACATTACTGTACCCCCCGAAATAGTGTATTATCTAACCATGTCATTGCGTAGATATAAAAGGACTTGGGCCAACAGGAAGGCTGTCAGCGGTGACACGGATTTTTGTATTGAAGTTGAATCCGCACAGCTAGACATATTTATCCGTGGGATAGTTGTTGAGGTTGGGTTTAAGTCAGAGTCTCACTTCTGTATGTCAGAAGCCAATTGGGTGGATTTGAGATCCTTCTGAATTGCGTATGTTTCGCACTCACGCTGGAAGCGGAAAAATACGCGGAGAAGAATGGTGAAGACAATAACCCGAGACGCAGGAGATGCTGATTTACAATAGAGTAGGGGTTGTCAAATCCCAACCTGGTTCATGCACGAAGTTTTTAGTGCAAGCCACAAGTGCAAAGCTTGGCATTCTGCGCCGGTTCGGAGCAGAATTAGCGTAATTTTCGGCGCAGTTTACTCCCAGACTCTCATTGGAGCGCTAAGAATAATTATGAGTCTGGCCACGAGAACATTTATACATTACTTCACCATCTGCTATCTTGTATCATACCAAGTTAATTATTATTGTAACCGGATATTTGCTAATGCTAAGCTCTCCTCATGCAGACAGAAAAAATATATCTCAATGCTCCTAAGAACATCAATTCTACCGTACCATAGTACCCCCTAAGGAACCCCAAGTTTGAGAATTAGAAAATTAAAAGTCAGCAAAATATAAGCAACCCATATCCGAGTGATCAACCCCTACACTTGTTGTCTCGGTGGTTCTGATCGCCTAGTCCGGACATGCCTGATAGTGCGGTGAGATTTAGTAGGTGGTGCCGTCCTTGTCCTCTTTGCCAGGGTCGGTCGTTGACCACCCACGGCCACGGGGAGTTGTGTATTTCTTATTCCTCTCTTTCCACTCAGGCTCTTCTTTATCCTCGATAAACCTCCTCATCGCAAACCCCATCTGACATCCCTTCTTCCCCTTTATTACCCATGGCGCCACCAGACTCTCCTCCTCGTCCTCACTCCTAGGGGCTCCGATCACCTCATTTCTCCCCCAACCCTTGTCTTCCTCCTGCTCTTCCTCAAACTCCATTTCGCTATTCCTCTCCCCACTCGCCCCCGCACATCTCACCACCCTCGCTATTGCCCCATGCAACCGCAATAAATCTGGATGTGGTAATGGCCTCTTCCTCGCATCTCTCGTCTCCAACCTAATCACCATGCCACTCACCAGTCTCCTCCCCCGCCTTCTATCGTAAAAAATTGCATCGTTGATATCCTCATCCTCGCTCTCCAACATCCTTACCCCCGCCGAGTCCCCACCAACCTCACTCAAATCAAGGTACTTGTCCCGTTTATGACGAGGTAATAACTCAAAGAGAACATCATACCCCTCCAATACACCCCCATCTATAAGAGTGGAAAGCGGGTCTCCAACTGGAGTAAGCGTGACTGCACAAGCATCCCACATCCGACTTAACATAGGGGAGAGAGTCATCATATTCTCGAGGCGGTTAATATTTGACCAGATCGTTCCTGTTTTGGATGTGATTGGGTTCAGCAGGTAGGCTTCAAGTTTTGTGGTAATTTTCTCCCCAGCGAAAAGCTGGAGGAATGTGTGGAGGTTTGGTTTAGTGCTGGAGAGGCTAACCGCAGCGCATTCTCGGCCGATGGAGTATGGGAAGATGTGGGCGACCTCGTTGAAACGAGATTTTTCGCCGGTAATTATACAGGCACTGGAGTCGCGTTCGAGGGTCTAGGGTTTGTTAGTTACGTTAGTGAATAATTGAAATTGGAGGAGTGGGCTTTACCCGTGCTACAAGGGTCTGAGAGCGAGGAGTAATGACTGATCCAGAGCCCTGAGGCAGCGAGCCCGCACTATTGACTGATCCAGAGCCCTGAGCGAGAGGCCCAGCCGCACTGGAGATAGTAGGGTGATCTTGATATTGGCGGACTCCACCCCGAGCAAGAACTATCGTGTCAAATTAGCTTATTGCATACTCAATGTACACGATTGATCTCCTGTATACATACAATCGGAAATCCCTAACTGCACCGTCCTGGCTAGCTTGACGATCTCGTCCCTTGGAGTTGTTTCCAACCTCGCGTGAATCTTGTCCATCTCATCTTGGCCCACCAAATGAACCAGATTATAATTACACAGCGCAATAAACGATAGATTGACCTCGCTTGGAATGTCGAACTCGTTTGTTCCGCGGAGAACAGCAGTTATTCGGGAAAGCAGTGTCAAAGGGTAGGATGCGCATAGGTTGGCGTTGGGTACTGGTGGCGGAAGGAGACGTGGATAGTTGTTGTTTGAGTGCCTATGTATATTTGTGGAGGGAGCGGGCTGGCGGTTGTATGGGGTGCTTGTTGGCAGGCGCTGGGGCAGGTGGCGAACAGGGCCAGGTCTATTTAGTGGAGCCATGGAGGGTAAAGACATTGTTTGGATTTCAACTGGTAGGTGCCACCAGCGGAAATGTTTGGTGGTTGCAGCGAGGTGGTGTCCTGGGCTCTGGTATAGATGGTGTGTTAGCTAACTAAATTAAGCCGAGGGATTTGATTAGGTACCTCACGTTCATGAACCAAGGTTTGTTGCTTTTGAACCTAACATACGCAACCACCATCCACATCACCAGAATGCCTCGAACGTCGGAAAGGGCCCAAGTTCTGCACGATATCGATGCTGTACTTGTGACTGCAGCATCTTCGTATTTACTAGCGTCAGATGAAGCAGAAGATGAAATGGAGGAAGAATCTGACGCAGAGGATATTCAGGATCTTCTAGAAGTGCAAGATACCATTCCTGCACACCGGTATATTTCCCGTGATGCCATTGCTGGTAGGCATGAGATTGATGTCCTAGAGGCCTATATTCATGAATACCCTGAGACTGTATTTCTTGCATTGTTTTGCATGCATCGTCCATCTTTCTGGCAGCTGGTTGCGATATTAATACAAGCTGGTACGGCCGGATATTGGGACCACAGAGCTACTGAATATGGCCGCAGCCTAAGGCTGATATATCATTGGGGGGAGCGGATAAACAGGGGGTGTTGATCCCAGCATGGTGGCGTATCTTCTTATATTTCTGCTTATAATCTATCTCTTCTTCATCAGTATACTGGACGTAGTGAGACAGCATATACGACGTTCTAACCTCCCCACACCCCGTGCGCAACTAGACAAAGCAGGAATGAGCTCTGTAGTTCAACGTCAAGCTATTGCAATTATAGTAATGCGGATTTGCAGAGTAATTTTAAGAGCATGAATGGGGTTTAACATGCGCTTGGGACCATGCTGATCTGATTGAACTATCGCATATGTAGCAAAATAGTTTAATGTGTACTTGAGGTCATAGCTAATTCAGCACGATGAGATATAGCAAATTCCCAGACCTTCCAACCCTCATTCCCGCCTCTATTCATTCCAACCGGGATTCTGGCAGTGAGTTCCCTACATTCACACTGATTTCTCAGGCGATTTGGACGGTGAATTCGAGGCTAATCAGGATGCGAGTATACAGGCTGTTTTGCAAGGTGATACTGGGCTCATTTGGATGGTGAATTCAAGGCTAATATGGATACTAATGTTCAGGCTGTTTTGCTCGCGGATATTAATCTCATTTGGATGGTGAATTCTAGGCTCATATGGATGCGAATATCCAGGCTGTTTTGCACGGGGATACTGGGCTCATGGGAACGGTAAATACGAGGCTAATATACATGCGAATATCCAGGCTGTTTTACAAGGTGACGCTGGACTCATGGGGACAGTGAATTCAAGGCGAAGATGGATGTGAATATCTAGGCAGTTTTGCACGGGGATACTGGGCTCATGGGAAGGGTGAATTGGAGGCTAATATAGATGTGAATATCCAGGCTGTTTTACAAGGTAATACTGGACTTATAGGGACAGGGAATTCGAGGCGAAGATGGATGTGAATATCCAGGCTATTTTGTACGGGGATACTGAGCTTAACTATGGGAATGGTAAATTGGAGGCTAATATAGATACGAATATCCAGGCTGTTTTACAAAGTGATACTGGACTCATGGGGATGGTAAATTCGAGGTGAAGATGGATAAGAATATCTGGACTGTTTTGCATGGTGATGCTAGGCTCATAGGGACGGTGAATTCAAGCTCATATAGATGCGAATATCTGGGCTGTTTTGCATGGGGATACTAGGGTCATTTGGAAAGTGAATTCGAGGCTGTTTTGCAAGGTAATACTGGACTCATGAGTACGGTGAATTCGATGCAAATATGAATATGAATATTTAGTGTGGATACTAGGATGGTAAATTCGAGGCTAATATGGATGTGAATATCTAGGGTTTTTTGCAACGGGAATGAATACTAGGCTAATTTGAATACTGAATTCGAGGCTCATATGGATGCGGATATGCAGGTGGTTTTGCTCACGAATACTAGGCTCATTTGGACAGTGAATTCTAGGCTCATATGGACGCAGATATCCAGGCTGTTGATATACTCTTCCGAATGCAGATTTTTCTTCCAAATTGTATAGAGGCAGTGCATATATTTTGAGCGCATGCATGGGACTGGCATAGGACGCATGAGAGGCAGCAAGAATTTGGTGATTTATGGGACATTGTGAGAATGGGGCCGTTCATAGCCTTAGGCTCTATGGACGTATAAACTCAAAAAAAAAAAAAAAAAAAGACATTAGGGGTTCACAAAGTTAAATTTATACGCCGTATATTTCGAATATCTTGGCAACCGAAAAAACACTCGATTTTCGTTTTTGCGAAAATCGCCACACAACCATTTATCCACCGAATAACCCCGAATAAACGGAAAACTTTGGGAAATTTATTCACTCCACGCCAAGGCCCACAAAATCCCTGAGGGTCTCGTGACTTTGGAATACGCTAAGAGGTCCCCATGAGAACTTATGAATTTACTAAGACGGATCTCTTGTCACAACCCTGTCAACACACGACCTTGATAGCTATAGCCAAAGACTCATGCCTCGTGTCAGTAACAAACGGAAGTTTGTAACACCCTATCGAGAAGGGTTAAAGGCAGCAGCTGACGATGCAGGCCAGGAAGAGATGGTTAAGGCCCTAGATGAAGTATTTGAGGGGCTAATAGAGGAGATCGGGGGTGGTGATGCCGACTTTCTGGAGGCTTAACTCACTTTTTGATTCAAGTTGGATAGTATACTTGTTGAAACGTGTGCTACCATCTAGTGTTACCACCTAGTGCGCTTCACATTACTACATCACAATACACCGGGGCCAGATCGGATCTCCTACCGTCTCTTGAAACTAATCAAGGACACCCATTTAGGCCAGCGGATCATCAACGACATTGCCATAACGCTGGAGGATGCGGACGTACCGGTCCCCCCTTCATGGAGGGACATGTCCTGCGTCATGATACCAAAGCCCAACAAGGACCACAACCTGGTAAAGGGCTGGAGGCCAATCGTCCTCTCCAACTGTATAGGGAAATTGGCGGAGAAAGTAGTAGCTGACCGGCTTCAGAGATACACTCCCCTCTTCCACCCCCTCCAATATGGCTCCCGCAAACACAGGTCAGCCATAGACAGCATGATGCTAACCATAGCCAAGGCGGAGGAAGCACTCTCCACCGGAAGCCATGTCACACTTCTAGGAAAGGACATCGTGTCTGCCTTTAATAACGTCAGGAGGAAAGGAGTCATAGAAGCCCTAAACTCGTGTCCTTCAGTCCCAAGAAATATCAAGAACTTCGTACACTCCTTTCTTTCGCCCAGATCCTTCGACATCATCTGGGACAACTCCATCAGGGGGAGGGGCGCCCTAGATGAGGGCACTCCACAGGGCAGCCCACTGAGCCCCGTGGTTTTTCTGATCTTCCTCGCTAGGACATTGAATCGCGCAGCTGAGCTCTGCAAGAATATACACTTCCCCAGACCATACACACTGCGCACAAACAGGACTCTGCCCCCTCCCGAGGTCTTTATGTTCAGCTACGCAGATGATGTCAACCCCCTCATCATCAGCTCCTCTAAGTACCGAAAGGCAGAGCACGACCGGGTGGTAAAGGAGGTCGATGCGGCTCTGGTCAAGGCCGCCAAAGAGGACAAGTTAGAGTGGGACACTTCCAAGAATACCAGGCTCGACTTCGGGGAAAACAACACATAAATCAAGACTCTCGGCATCGTCGTGGACAGCAGGCTCGACTTCAGAAAACACATCAAAGCCAGAACAGAGAAAGCCGAGGCCGCTGCAAACATCCTTCTACGCCTGGGTAACAGTAATAAGGGCATGTCACCTAGAGCTCTAAGAGCAATGTACACAGGCCTCATTCGCCCAATTTTCCTTTGGGGGGCTGAACTTTGGGCGGGAAAGGACACCAACCTCTCCCAGATGGAACAGCTGGAATACCGCGTGCTTCGCAAGATCTGTGGAGCTTACCACGGGAGCTCAGGAGAGAAACTCGGATACATCGCCAACGTCGAGCCTCTAGAGGTCAAGGTACAAGACATACTAAACTGCTGGGTAGCACGAGCCTTACGCACCAGCAACTCACAGATAAGGAACGCAGCCAGTTCCCCCCATGCGAGCAATATCATCAGCAGGGCCTTCCGTTCAGCTAGTGCTTTCGAATTCGCCAACCTCAGTTTCGGGGATTGCGAGTACTCCAACCCAAGCAGCCTCACGCTCGATATCCTATACGAACCATCCGACCCTTACTCAAACGCCAAAGGCGTCTGGGCAGCCAAAATAGGGAGTCTACTGGACGAGGGCTGGCGGGTATGCTACACGGACGGCACAGGGAGGCAAGGCCATGTGGCATCAGCAATGATATCGGAGGACAGGAGGGGCAACCAGTCAATAAGCGCTCAGTCATACCTGGGAGAGGAGGCAACAGTCGCGGACGGGGAAAGGGAGGCAATCGCCCTAGCACTCAAGACACACAGGGACACACCAATGGTCGCCATCCTCTCCGACTCATCCTCAGCCATCTCCTCGGCCATCGAGATCTCTCAAGGCTCCAAACCACCCAGGAGCGGGATTGAAATCGAAATAGGGAATCTCCTCGCGGAGCGCCACCGCAACCACTATGATACATCTATATCATGGGTCCGATCTCATATCGGCATCAAAGGCAACGAGGAGGCTGATGAGTTGGCTGCTTTCGCATCCGCTCGGGGGGAGTTCACCGGTGAGGAGCCCACGGTGACGGAGGGGGGTCTAAGGCAGGCTTCCAAATCCCTCCGCGCCAAATGCAGAACGGCCCCCGGCTACGGCGTAAGGCAAGGCGGTGCGAGTGGAACCGCCATGCGCTGTCGGCATACACATGGCTCCGCACTGACAAGGGTCCCCAGAAGCACTGGCTTCACCGCATCGGCAAGGCCGACACCAGCTCGTGCCAGTGCGGATATCACACGGAGAACGGTCATCACATCGTTTTTGACTGCCCATCGTACGACCGGCAACGACACCAACTGGGGAAGTTAGAAAGATGGGAGGATTTCGACCGCCCTATATGGGTAAAAGAGGAGGGCGAGGAGGACGAGTGGGATGCGGTTGAGGCCTTCTTCGCCTTTTTATACACAAGGCTTTACGGAAGGGGTGCCTAAGTGGATGCGTCTAAGGGGACGCGCGACAAGGGAGAGTCAGGGGAGAGAGGGGAGGAGGCAGGGGAGAGAGGGGAGGAGTAGTATACAGCGTTCGCAGGCCTCAGTCAGGCCTCTCGGGGTCATCTGGCATACAGCCAGTTAGTGACAGCATGGGGGCCTGCATTACGATTTTCTTTTCACATTTGCCATCACAGTTTTGATTTACACAGTACGAGTTACGCATGTATCTGATTTACACAGCGCTTCATCTCAGTTGTTCTATCACAGTTTTCATTCATGTTTTGACTCACACAGTTCGATTTACGCAGGTTGGATTTACACAATGCTTGTATGTAGTTTTGGTTTCTGCGCGCGGCGGACCTGGCAGATTAACTTGCCTTGTCCTGAATCCACTCGGGTTTCCGGGTGGCTCCTCATAGTCCCCTTACTGGGATTGAATAGGAGTAATGAGTATTTAAAAAAAAAAAAAAAAAAAACTACATCACAATACCTGCTTTATGGCAATGCCACACACGTAATTACCATTACTTGCTTTCCTTAGGCATTTACTGCGTTATCTCTTTCTCTGCATATTTGTGTATATATAGAGTTGGGAAAATATCCTTCGGAGGATAGAGGAACAGGTGAACATGACACATACAGATATTCCTACGCACATATTCTCATATACCGTACTCATATCTGCATTCACATATACATTCATACATACTCTCACGTTCATACGTTTACTCAAGTACACTCATATACGTGACACTCACGTACTGTTCATTCTCACGGTCACACATACCTTACGTATATATCCATCTCCGATATCCGTACATGCTGGGTAGCTCGAGCAGTTCGAACTGGAAACATGGAGATAAGGAAAATGATTGCATCACCCTTCTCTAGTAATAACACATTAAACAGGGTCTTCCAAGCCGCTACATCGTTCGAGTCATACAATCTGAGCTGGGGCAACTGCGATTACCCCAACCCCAGTAACCTGGTACTCAACACCCTATACGAACCCTCAGATCCATATTCAAACGTCAAGGGTGGCTGGGCAGCCAAGATAGAAGGCCCACTGGATGAGGGCTGGCGGGTATGTTATACTGACGGCATAGGTAGACAAGGCCACTCGGTGTCAGCAATGGTATCGGAAGATAGGAGGGGCAACCCGACACTAAGTGCTCAGTCATATCTAGGCACGGAGGCTACAGTGGCTGATGGGGAAAGGGAGGCCATGGTCCTAGTCCTGAAGGCACATAGGGACTCATCCATGGTTGTAATCCTTTCTGACTCGTCCTCGGCCATCTCAACGGCGGTAGAGATCTCAGGAGGCTCAAGACCACCGAGGAGCGGGATTGAGATCGAACTGGGAAACCTCCTAGCAGAGCGCCACTCCCAGGGCTACGATACCTCGATATCCTGGGTTCGTTCTCACCTGGGAATTAAAGAAAATGAGAAGGCAGACGAACTGGCCGCTTTGGCATCTGCACGAGGACAGTTCATTGTCCAAGAACCCACGGTTACGGAAGGAGGAATCAGACAGGCCTCCAAGGCTGTCCGCGCCCTAGCCAGAACGTCCCTCGGGTTTGGCAGAAGGTGATGCGAATGGAATCGCCAGGCGCTGTCGGCCTACACATGGCTCCGCACGGACAGGGGTCCCCAGAGATATTGGCTCCATCGAATCGGCAAGGCGGACACCAGCTCCTGCCAGTGCGGGTATCACACAGATAACGGACATCACATCACTTTTGAATGTCCGCTCTATCACAGACAACGACGACACATGGGCAACATTAAGGATTGGGAGGGCATCGACCGCCCCATTTGCGTCAAGGAGGAAGAGGAGGAGGACGAGTGGGACGCTGTTGAGAATTTCTTTAGTTTCGTGCATGCGAGGCTAGGCGGGAGGCAGTCCGTATAGGAAGTGGATGGGAGCAGTCGCTCACAGCTACGCAGATCTCAGTCAGGCCTTTCGAGGTCATCCGGCATACAGCCGGTTAATGACAGCATAGAGGTCTGCGTTTAACGAATTTCTTTACACATTGATCTCATCTCGTTGATTCACACAGTTTGACGAACCAACACACAGATCAAGACCCTGGGCATCATCGTCGACAGCAAGCTTGACTTCAGGAAGCATATCAAAGCAAGGACAGAGAAAGCCGAAGCAGCCCTCGACGTCCTCTTACGGCTAGGTAACAGCAACAAGGCCATGTCCCCTCGGGCGCTTAGGGGCATGTACACAGGTCTTATTCGGCCCATTTTCCTGTGGGGAGCGGAGCTCTGGGAGCAAGCCAACATCTCCCAGATGGAACACATAGAATACCAGGCTTTGCGCAAAATCTGTGGCGCCTACCATGGGAGTTCGAGAATCAAACTTGGGCGGATCGCTAATATTGAACCCCTAGAAGACAAGCTCTCCGACCTCCGCAATTGCTGGGTAGCGCGCGCAGTCCGCACCGGTGATATAGAGATAAGGGGGATGATTTCGCCATTATCCAGTAACATTGTAAGCAGGGCCTTTCGAGCAGCCACATCCTTCGAACCGACCAATCTAAGCTTTGGCGACTACACCTATTCCAACCCCAGCAGCCTATTCCACAACACTCTGTGTGAGCCCTCCAACCCATACTCCAACTCCAAGGGTGTTTGGGCAGCCAAGATCGGAGGGCTGCTGGATGAAGGGTGGAGAGTGTGTTACACGGACGGCACAGGAAGAGAGGGACACTCCGCATCAGCCATGACATCAGAGGACAGGAGAGGAAATCCGACTCTAAGGTCAAGCTTCTATTTGGGGGAAGAGGCTACAGTCGCCGACGGGGAAAGGGAAGCCATCGTCCTCGCGCTGAAAACACACAGAAACTCGTCCATGGTGGCCATCCTCTCCGACTCAACCTCAGCCATTTCTTCAGCGTTGGAGACCTCTCAAGGATCAAGGCCACCAAGAAGTGGGATAGAGATAGAACTGGGGGACCTCCTGGCAGAACGGCATGCTAAGCATTACGACACCTCAATCTCCTGGGTCCGCTCCCATATCGGTATCAATGGGAATGAGGAGGCAGATGAGTTGGCTGCTTTCGCATCCGCACGGGGACAATTCATGACCCAAGAGCCTACAGTGACAGAGGGAGGGATCAGACAGACCTCCAAAGCCGCTCGTGCTAAGACCAGGACGGCTCCAGGTTTCGGCGTAAGGCGGTGCGAGTGGAACCGCCATGCGCTATCGGCATACACATGGCTTCGCGTTGACAAGGGTCCCCAGAGGTACTGGCTCCACCACATCGGCAAGGCCGACACCAGTTCATGCCAGTGCGGATATCACACGGAGGACGGACATCACATCGTTTTTGACTGCCCATTGTATGATCAGCAACGACGCCACTTGGGGAAGATAGAAAGATGGGAGGATATCGACCGCCCCATATGGGCAAAGGAGGAGGGCGAGGAGGACGAGTGGGAGGCAGTGGAGGCCTTCTTCGCCTTTTTATACACAAGGCTCTACGGAAGGGGCGTTTAAGGGGATGTAGGAGCTGGGGGACGTAGGATTTAGGGGATGCGGCGTAGGAGGGGGGGGACGCGCGAGAAGGGAGGAGATAGGGGAAGAGTGTACATTTTTCGCAGGCCTCAGTCAGGCCTCTCGAGGTCATCTGGCATGCAGCCGGTTAGTGACAGCACGGGGGCCTGCGCTTTACGATTTTCATTACACATTTGCTATCACAGTCTTGATGTACACATGCGGGCACCACACAGAGAATGGACATCACCTCACTTTCGAATGCCCTCTTTTTCTCGAACAACGAAAGACACTAGGCAACGTAAGGGACTGGGAAGACCTTGACCGACCGATTTGGGTCAAGGAGGACGGCGAAGATGATTGGGACGCAGTAGAAGGTTTCTTCTACTTCATGTACAGAAGGCTCGCTGGGCGGGGAGCGAGGTGAGGCTTTCATCAGAATTGAAAGCTACACATTTTTGCGTTTAACGAATCTCTTTACACAGTTAGCTCGTGCGTTGACTTTTTGATTTACACAGTTGGACTTACGCAATGTTTGTATTTTTACACATTTTGTTTTACACAATGTCTTTATTTAGTCTTCTGCTTTTTCGCAGGCCTCAGTCAGGCCTCTCGGGGTCATCTGGCATTTAGCCGGTTAGTGACAGCATGGGGGTCTGCTTTCTTCTACGCAGTCACACAGTTTTGGATTTACCCATTTTCTTTTACACAATGCCGTTATCTAGTCCTCTCCTTTTTCGCAGGCCTCAGTCAGGCCTCTCGGGGTCGTCTGGCATTTAGCCGGTTAGTGACAGCATGGGGGTCTGCGTACACATTTTCTTTTACACAATGTTTGTATTTAGTCTTCTGCTTTCTGCGCGCGGCGGACTTGGCAGATTAACTTGCCTTGTCCTGAATCCACCCGGGTTTCCGGGTGGCTCCTCATAGTCCCCTTACTGGGATTGAACAGGATGATGAATAGGAGTAATGAGTTTTAAAAAAAAAAAAAAAAAAAAAATTATCTGATTTACACAGTTGTCATTCGCCCAGTCGGATTGCATGTATTTATTTTCTGGCTTTCTGCTCGCGGCGGACCTGGCAGATTAACTTGCCTTGTCCTGAATCCACCCGGGTTTCCGGGTGGCTCCTCATAGTCCCCTCACTGGGATTGAAGGAGTAATGAGTATTTAAAAAAAAAAAAAAAAAAAAATAAAAAAAAAAAAAAAAAAAATACGTATATATCCAGGTGAAGTGGTCCTTTATTCGCCATTCATCTATCCACCGTTGCTAGTGTTGCTACCCATAACCTTGTCATTCCAACAATACTACTGTAGTCTGGCTTGCACTAGCCCCTCCCCAGATACTACTGAAGGGGTTGCACTGTTGAATGGGCTTTGGCGCTGATCACCTTCATGACAGCTAAAAATAAAAATAAAATAAAATAAAAAATAAAAAAACCTTCATGACAGCAGTGCCAAGATTTCGCCAAAACCCCGCTACATAACTAGACTACGCTACATAGCACTTACTTTAGCCGAACGTGGTATAGTGTCTTGGGACCCTGGTCGCATAAAGCCACCCCCGGTTACGTGACGAAAACGATTTCAAATACCCATTTGTGCTACCAATTTATTCAGGTTTTTTGATAGGGTATTCAAAGCTTGGCCGTTTATTCGGGCGTAAAAAACGTACAAGGTTTTCAGCTAAAAAATAAACTTTGAATACCCCTATTGGTATCTAGAGTGATTTGGATGCTAACTTCTAAAGCGGTTTGGACAGTGATTTTGAGCTTATATGAAAAGTGATTTGTGAGCATTCAGTCGGGTGGTGATTTTAGCCAGAAGAAGGCGTCGGGGAATTTAATATGGCATACTGCCAATCACGCCGCTCATCATACAAGCTATGATGCTATGACGATGCAACTCACGTAATTACGGCACATGGTTTGCTCCCTCAATTCTATGCTCATTTGCACGTCGCTTAATTCTATACTCATTTGCGTGCCAACTAGACTACTCATTTGCACATGGATATCTAGGTTCATTTCCTCGCGCGATTCCAAACTCATTTGCTTGCTCAATCTTAGGCGCATTTGTCGGTGAATTTGGGGCTCCACGATAGTTGTGTATATTTAGCTAGCTATACGGATATAGATGATATTATGAATAAATGAAATATTTGAAATGCATAAAATGCGGGTGCGATAGAAAAACAAGCGCGAGCGCGGCTGTACTAGGAGGTACTGTAGGATTGCAGTGTGAACAGTAATCAGAGCTACGTTCATGAAGAAACTGAGATTTTTAGTATGTTTATGAAGAGATAGAGATTTTGAGGGCGTACAGGTAGCAGAAAAACAAGACAGATGCCATTGAAGGAGTTGGAGGCAGCTTCGAATTGTGGGAAGAAAGCAAAAGTAAAATTTGGTAGGCAACGTTAGAAGACGCAATTGTGTGTTCGGTACAGACGCCACCAGTGTCAGGGATGCCGCTGACCGAACTTGCATTTGGAAGTCAAGTTTTGCAATTTGCCTTCCAGTACGCTGACGCAAATCTTATTTTTGCTGATGATTACATGTAATAGCAGCTATCGGCATTATCCCTTCATGGACAGAGTATATAGAGCTCTTCATATTGCAACTCTAGATGTAGAATAATAAGAAAGCTCATTTTTTTTTTTTTTTTTAAATACTCATTACTCCTGTTCAATCCCAGTAAGGGGACTATGAGGAGCCACCCGGAAACCCGGGTGGATTCAGGACAAGGCAAGTTAATCTGCCAGGTCCGCCGCACGCAGAAAGCAATAAAAGAGACAAGATTCGTAAGGTGCAGAGCCCCCATGCTGTCATTAACCGGCTAGGTGCCAGATGACCCTGAGAGGCCTGACTGAGGCCTGCAAAACCACTCGCCAGTACAAACAACTCGCCAGTAGAAACCAAAAATAAAACCCTCGCTCAGTAGATAACCCCTCGCTAGTGGAAAAGGCCCGCAAATGAGCCAATAGTGTCATGAACAAATATCTAAACCCTTCGCCGGTAGAAACAGTAGTAAAGTGTACGTAAAACCCCTCGCAAGTAGAACCTCGACCGAAAATGTGTTATATCATGCGTCCCAGTTGTAGGTTGTGGTCCTGAAGAGTCTCTTGCCCATGCGGAGCCCGTTCTTGATGTCGATCTCTTCCGCTAAGTATATTACCAGCGACGACGCCGCCTTTCCGACCCTTCTCCCTTCTAGTAACAACCACCGAATGCCCTTAATTTGGGCGTTGTTATTGTCCTCTTCGATCCACCTGCGCATCGGACCAGGCTTGTACTTGGTTGGGGCAGCGTGCAAGACTACTGCTTGTGTTCGTACCTGTGTTGTCCGGTTGGTTGGAGGTGTAGCTATCTGTGCTGCACGGTCAGGGTGGACCAATTCCATCCCTTTCTGTGATGTTGGGTTATTCGGAGGGTTCGGAGTTGGTGTTGGTACTCTTTTGCCTTTGCCCTTTGGTTGTGGGGCTCGTGGTGTATGTTGTTCCGTAGTCTTAGATGCCCTTTCCGCATACGTTAGATGCGGGCCCATGGTGGTGGTTGCTGCCTCTGCGTACGTGCGTGCTGGAGGTGGGTCCGTGTTGGTGGAGACACTGTTGGTAGGCGGCTTTGGAGGTGGATCCGTGTTGGTGGAGACACTGTTGGTCGGCAGCTTCGGTTTCGGTGTCGGAGGTACGATCGGGGGTATTGTCTGGGTGCTTGAGTCTACTTGTGCTGGTGACGATAGGGGATCAGTGTTGCTATCTGTCTTCGGAGGTGTGAGGTGTCTTAATAAAGCAAGTTCCGAGTTCGCTGAGATTAACTCATCCTTCACAGCTCGAAATTCCCGATGCGTCTAGTCTCATGCCAAGCCTCTACGAGCAAAGTTAGCGATGCGTCGACAAATAGGCTTTACAGTACTTTGCTGAGTCACCCTTGAACGTTGCGTGCTCACGCTGGAGCTTTTCCCATTTTGCCACTGTCCACTCGGAGTCCTCGGTGTCGGTAGAGACGCTCCTCGTTGCGACTCGTTCATCTGTAAGGTATTAGAGGGATTTTACCACCTTGTACGCGCTAGCATTAGTAGTACCGAATTACCCATGAATCTGACCCAGACCCTAGTAAGCGACACAGCATAAGAAAAGTGGATTTTACACCCCGGTATACAGAATAACATTTTAGTCATCACGACAACTCAACGTCATGGAATTCGAAGATGAGCTGGTAGTTCTGCTTGGGCTGGGGGGGGTGCTGTTGCTGCATTCTATAGCTGCAGTAACGACTAAAGAGGGACCCGAGGATGCCACAGGCAGGGAGCCACTACGATATCGAGCCCCAGTTGCCTACGAACGGCAGAATTGGTCACTGGGTGAAGCTGGTTGGGGGGACAGTGAATGTCTAGCATACTTGCGATTCTCCAGGGCAGAAATTCAGAGACTTATTGAAGAATTCAAGTTGGTAGAACTATGGGTTGATTCAGAGCGAGATCACAAGTATGCACGGGTCCCAGAACAAGCCTTGTGCATGTTACTATATCGATTGGCCTCCCCATCTCGCTTGATTGATATGATGCAAGTATTCGGAGTATCACGAAGCTATATCTCTTCTATTGTCAACGATCTTGCAGCCTACCTATATAAGCGGTACCATGAGAACCTTTATTGGGATAAGCAGCGGCTCACATATCAGCAACTCAAAGCATATTCCAAAGCGATAGAGCAGACTGCTGGAGTTACTGGTTTCAAAACATGGGGATTCATTGATGGAACTGTGCGTGGCATTGCAAGGCCTATGGTGGGGCAAAAGAGCTATTACTCTGGGCATAAGGGATACCATGGGATTAAATTCCAGAGTATTGTTACTCCTGATGGGCTGATTAGTAGCTTGTATGGTGATAGCAGTATGTAGTGGATGAAGAAATTTTTGATATTGGGATAATGTACTTTACCATTTTAAGACATTTGTTATTGCTGCTAGTAGTAAACAAAACGATAGTATGTTGGTCTATCAGGCTACATAGCGATACGTTCGACATATCTCCAGATCCCTGTTGACATAATGCACGAACCCTGTATGTGGCGACATTTAGTCGCGTTGCTGTAGTTACAAGGTAATTGACAGGGTGGTAAAATCCCTCTATTTAGCTGCGTTGCCCTGGTAGTAACTGCTGAACAGGTTGATTTTGTAGAAATCCTCGAGAATGGTTAGGAGGCCGTGGAGATGGTAAGAGTGTCGGTTAGAAATTTCTGCGGCCTTAGTTTGGAGAATTGGGTCAAATGCACGTGACAAGACGTTCATCGCGGCATTGAAAGTTCCTGTGTCGAGAATTCTTGTATCGAAGTCCGTGTCACTGGGGATGACTGGTGGGATAACTGGCGATGGTGGCTGTGGATGATCGGTAACTGGTAGCCGTGTCTTGTGTGGTGGATTCACCCTATCCTCCTTCCCCGGATTATCCTTTCTCTTTCCCTTGATCGGCATGTTGTGTCTGTTTTATTGGTCGTGGTCGTGTGTGGGAATTACAAATTCCCTGATTGGTGGTGTCGACTTGGTGTGGGTGCTCTCGCGGAATCGTGGACCAATGCCCCGTGAGGGGAGAATTTGGGTGAGAGCGAGGAAGAAGGAGAACGAGAAAGAGGGAAAAGAGTTCAATCGAGGGGGAAAGGGTCGCGATAGTTGTTCCCCCGATATCTGTGTAGATATTCTTGTTGTAGGCAGCGAGGGCTATCTCGTGGTGCTGTCCGAGGACATGTACGTTGAGTGGTGCGTTGAGGGCCTATTCCAGGTACAGTGGAACTTCGTTACAAGCATTTCCTTTATAAGAATAATTTCGCTATGAAGAAAGCTCATTTACTCATATACTAATATACCCTTTGCATATACATGCTCTTTCATGCATTCATACTGACATACAGTAGGTGAAGTGACCCTTTATTAGCCATTCATCTATTTATCCATTGCTATTGTTGACCTTATCGTTTCCAGTGATCGCAACGGGCCAGGCCGTCCTACAGGCCGCCGGAGGCCTGACCTGCCGGCCGAGGTCCGTGCTGGCCTGAAACAGCCTGGACCGCCCCCGGCGGAGTATCTCGTGGTCTGGGCCGACCTCTAGGTCACGCAGGCCAGTCCAGGCCATGCAGGCCATCCAGGCCATGCAGGCCGGTCCAGGCGGTCCAGGCGGTCCAGGCGGTCCAGGCGGTCCAGGCGGTCCAGGCGGTCCAGGCGGTCCAGGCCGGTCCAGGCCGTCCAGGCCAGCGTCCAGGCCATGCAGGCCGGTCCAGGCCATGCAGGCCGGTCCAGGCCATGGATACTGAACAGATTCGAGTTATGTTGGAACAATTGGAAGCTAAAGGGATGGGTATCGATGCGAATGTGATTGGAAATGCAAAGGTGAATGCGGAGTAGTTACTTTTTGACTTGAAGTATTTGCGGTTGGTTTCTTCTCAGAGTCATGTATTTTCTTCTCTTAACTATCATTGCGATTCGTCAGTTTACTCTCTAAGAGTAGTTAGTTAATCTCATATCATGATTGTTTATAAAAATGGTACTTGTGTGAACTTTGCGTTGGCGGTCCAGGCTATGCAGGCCAGTCCAGGCGGTCCAGGCGGTCCAGGCGGTCCAGGCCTGTCCAGGCGGTCCAGGCGGTCCAGGCAGTCCAGGCCGGTCCAGGCCGGTCCAGGCCGGTCCAGGCCGGTCCAGGCCATGCAGGCCAGTCCAGGCGGTCCAGGCCAAGATCTCGCCTGCCTGATTATTCAGGCCAGGCCCCGTGTTCTGGCCTACCCGGGAATCGGCTGATTCGCGAATAGGCCAGCCCAGTCGCGACTGGGCTGGTTCCCCGGCAGGCCAGCCTGCCCAGGAATGAGCCAATTATTGTTAATGAGTTGTGGGAGCGTGTTCAAATTGATTTAATTGACATGCGAGGTAACCCAGATGAAGAATACAAGTGGATTCTTCATGTTCGTGATCATTTTAGTAAATTTTCAGCTGCATATGCACTGAAATCTAAATCTTCAAATGAAGTTGCGAAAGCAATTATGTCTTGGATATCATTTATTTGGTCCACCACGTATTTTACAATGCGACAATGGTAAAGAGTTTAAGGGTGCCTTAGTTATTCTTATACGAGGTTATGGAATTCAAATTATTCATGGGCGTCCACGACATCCCCAAAGTTAAGGCTTAATTGAACAAGCTAATGGAGTTCTTAAACAAAAGATTCGTGCTTGGATAGCCATGGAAGCAGACTTGGAAGAAGACTTAGAGGATCATAGCGATATTTCATTATTGAGTACAATTCATGTTCGTATGCGCTGATGTATTTTATATTCCTTGTTTTTTTTTTTTGTTTGATTACATTTTTATCTGCAAGCCTTGATATTATTTTTTTATTACTAAGTACAATTTATGTTCGCAAGCATTAATGTATTATTCTTTATTATTGCGAGCAATTCATGTTCCTCAGTACTGATATATTTTCATGTTCCATGTACCCTCACGAATTTACTACATTTGGTAATCATATTCCCGGGGAGGCCCACTTATGAAATGGCCTCCGGAGAAATTTCATTTTTGCATTCCCGGGCAGGCCAACATTCGTGTGTAGGCCAGCCCTCCCAAGAATCGTGTGGCTTCCCGGGGAGACCAGCCCAGTCGCTACTGGGCTGGCCTATTCGCGAATCAGCAAAATTCCCGGGCAGACCAGAACAAATACACACCTCGGTCCCCGTCACCACCTCCCATAGTTGCTCCCTCCACTTTCTTGCTACGCTTTCCAACAATTGTATTCAATACTTTTGGAGTGGCGACGGTATCAAGGTCAAGGGGGAACCAGGATTTGAGGGGGTCGGTTGGTTGCTATGTTAACCCCCTACCTGCTCGTATGGAATGTGGTAGGTTGCTATCGGTCGATGCTATCGCTTCATTTGGAGGGGAGCACAGGGGTAGATGCGTAGCCAAAGAATAACATAGAGGAGGGACTCGAGATCATGTATGCAATGGCCCCCCCTTTTTTGTCGCGACCCCATACAGAGATTTTGAACTCCAAAAGACCGAACGAACAAGGGGATTTATTTGCAAAGGAAATTGTTTGTTGCGGTTAATAAGTATCTGTTTTGGCAGTGGGAAGTGCCGAGACAGCAAAGCAGTAAGATCTGTCCGTAGTAAATATATGTTCTACAGGTCCAGCGCCTATATACTAATAAATGACGAATGGTAAATACAAGCAGAGATCAACGTGTCGTAGAGGTAGGAATGAGGAAATGCTCGCTGTCAACGACTCCCGCACTGTCATTGACCAGCTTGAGCCAGAGGACCTTGGGCCTGACTGGAGCCTCGCCTTAGTGAAATCAACGTGAAATCAATGAGAGTCTCGTAATAGAAGTGAGGTAATGAAAGTGTCATAAATATGTCAAGAATCTATCAACCCCCTCTGCCGGCCAACCTTTTATATAAGAAACTGAACAAGGCCTCTACCGCATCCCAGTCCTCCTCCTCCTCCTTAATCCAGATAGGGCGGTCACGATCCTGCCAGTTTTTAACGCTGCCTAAGACGTTTCATGGAATTCTGGGCAGGTCAACGTGAGGTGATAGCCGTCTTGAGTGTGGTGGCCGCAGTGGCAGGATTTGCTGTCCGATTTCCCGATGTGGTGAAGCTTTTGTGGGGTCTCTGTCTGTTGGTAGCCAAGTGTAGGTACGCTGACATGGCGTGTCGGTTCCATTTAGGACTTCTGACGCCGAAGCCCTTTGCCTGGTTTCTCAGGGCTCGGGAAGCTTGCCTGATGCCCCTCTCTGTTATGCTTGACGGGGTGAGAGAGATCTGACCTACAGCGGACACGAACATTGCGAGCCTGTGCCTCCTTATTTCCATTGATGCCGATATGTGCGTGATGAACGAGGTGTCGTTCGTTCAATCAGGAGATTAGCGAGCTCGGATTCGATGCCGCTTCTCGCCGATGTAATCTAGAGGGCTGACTAGATTGCCGATTGTGAGTCTGATAGGATTGCCAACATCGCGTAGTCTGGTTGGCCAACCAGACTAAACATCGCAGTGTCTCTGTGTGCGGTGAGAGCATCTACGTCTTCTAGCAAGACATGTCCTGTTGGTAGTCTGGCTTGCTGTTGGTGGATTAAGTCCATCCTGCATTGACGGCCTGGCCTGACGAGTCAACGACGAACTAAATCACCGTCCATCGAGTTGGTTATATAATCAACGTTGCCTTCAAGTGGGTTATATAATCAACATCTGTTTGACCTCATATACATTTACATTCTTTAACTACTCGCATCTACAAACACAGAGCCACTACGAATCTCAACCAACGACTATAGCATGCCTCCAAAACGCCCCAGTCTAACAACACCAGCAGCTAAGTTGCCTGCCCGCAAGGTACGCGTAGTGGAAACAAGCCCCAAGCGTGGTACCGGTTCTTCTACCCTGTCTCGTACGCCATACATACCACCCAGGACATCTCAGATTGCCGACTTCAGTCAAACATTGACTGAGGTTGCTGATGTTGACTCCATGGTCCTTGTGGTAGGCGCCACTCCTGAGGCAGCTACAAACAAATGGAAACGTGTCCTAGACAATCAAGCAGAAGCTAAATTACGACAATGGAACCAGGCACATTTTGTCTTTCGCGAGGTTGCGACTAGGGTAAGACAGTTTCTTCCCAGCAATATTAGCTAGATATTGATGTAGTACAATATGTTACAGGTCTTCCGAGCGATGGGCGTTCACATGACGCTCCTGTATGCACGCGAGCAGCATGCAGACGCCCGGAGGAGTCTGCTACGCTTCCTGGAGCATCGTCAAGATGATCTCGGTAACATGTTCGGCAAAATTACCGGTTCTTCACTCTTCCGAGCACTGACGGAACTCAGCAAAGTCGGCAACGAAGCCAATACGGTGATTCACTCAGTTACAATTGCCCAGGTCCTCGACGCAATCTCTGTGTTTCGTAAATACCATACACAACCTAATACTACTCCTATCTCAACCATACTTGCACCACCGTCTCCGGAGTGCCTAACTGTAATTGAATCAATACTACAACACATTCTTGGAGTTACCACAGAGGAGGAACTTCAACAAAGCAATAATAAAGATCTAGGGGAGATCTTTGACGCATACACTGCCCTGCCTACGATCAAGGACCTGGAGCTATTGGAGAGTATCAGACTCGATTGGGTTCCAATATGGGATGCTAAGCACTGGGGCAAGGTGGTTGCAGTTGCAGAGTCTCACGGACTGGCTGTTCCACAAGAGAAGCACCGTACTGAGCTAAAGGAGCTGGAGAGTGAGTCACAACGCGCAAAAGATACAGCAGAGGCTTCTGAGAAAGAAATGCATGCGGCCAAAGCCAAGAGTCGAACCCTACAAAGTGAGGTTAAGAGCTTGAAAACGAGAGTGAAGCGCTTGGAAGTGGACAATGAAAAGTTGCGGACCGAGAACACAGCAATCAAGGCGGAGAACGTAGCAATCAAGGCGGAGAACGTACGGTTAAATAAGAGGATAGAGGATATGGAAAATAGGCAGACGGCGATGGAAGTTAGTCATAAAGAGACAATGACATTGTTCATGGCTCACATTGCCATCATGGAGCAGCAGATGGCCAAACTCACTAACGGAGTGACTCCAAATACTGGGGAACTACAGGGGTAGTAACCTACCTTCGAGTAGGTGTTGCAAAGAAATCAAAACTCCGCTTACGGCACCGCCCCGTCTAAAATTCATGGGCAACGAGGTTAAGTGGAGAATACCATAGCACTTTCTCTTATTTCGTTAAGTTAATATGAGCAACAGGAGTCAATTGGTTTCTTTTATAGTTTGCTTCTAGTGTTATCAACCTGAGATTACTGCAGATTTTCTAGCAGTTGTGATGAACATGGTCCGTTGTTTTGATATTTCATTCCATTCATGATTACTTGGCAATTAAAGAGGGGTGCAACTCCCTTTCAAGGCAGTTATTGTCATAATTCGTATCGTCCCCCCTTTGGTTATGGGAGGGCCAGATGGCTTGATTGTTTTTTTTTTAACTTTCCTGTCGCAGTCATGGCTCTTTACCCTCAATTAATGGACAAATCACTTCTGTTCTTATTCCATTTGTTACTAATTTTACCCAGGAAAAGCATTTACCTGTATCTCTACTCATATCAGCATCAAATGTCCTGTCGGGACAAAAAAAACCCCGCTCAGAAAATAAATGCATATACTATCCCTGAACATATGCTCTCAGCCTTAAAGGATATGGGAATCTCGTTAGGTAGCGGAAGTGGCACTAGCGAGGCAGCGCGAGTATGTGAGTGCGCGAGCACAGGTGCCATAAACACATATGCTGAAAATTATCTCAGGTAGCAATCGCACATATTAAAGATTACTCCTCTTTTCTCTTCAAGGCTGAACCTATAGTAGTCCCGACGAGGGTCTGATCGAGACTAAACCTACAGCTAATATCAAGGAGCTACAAGAGGTGCTATATTGTAAGGAAAAACGTATTGAGTATCTGGAAAGTTAATGCAGGTGTTTGCAGGTGCAGCACAGGATCACTGACTTTCCGGTGACTCCTCCCCTTTACATTCCTGTCTCCACACTCTCGTTTGTCTCATATACAATTGTCCTGCCGAGTGATAGTGTCTTACTTGCGAATTAATATGGTAATCCACTGTTCGCTTCATGAAATATTTCGGAAGGTCTGAAGGGTCTAATATCGTTGCAATAGCTTGAGAACATGCAGTTTGCTCATCCAGCTTTTGTTAAAGCTTGGAATAAGTCACTATTTAGATCTGTTTCTCAAAGCTCTTCAAACAGCTGCTTAAGTTGTGATGCTAAAACCGCAAAATATGGTAGCTGAACTGTTAGAGTTTAATAGGAGCTACCAGATAAATGTTCCGTACCTGTTACAAAAAATATCAAAAATAGAACGTAACTGACTTAGCAAATTCCAATCAACATCTGAGAGTAAATATGAGTGGAGGGATTATTTGTTAAATATACACGTGAACGCACTCATATGTTACCAGCTCACACTTCTGCTCTACTTCTGCTCATATGTACCCGCTCAAATCGCTTTACATGCTTCACACGCTCACATACTCGTGAAGACCGCTCCATGACGTTGTTACTTGCTATTCATGTATATATATCTACTATATTCGCAATACTTGATACTTTCTCTAAGCAGGTCGGTCATGATACACCCTGCCTTATCCGTTGCTTATAACCCTTCCATAATCGCAAGCTAAATACATAGGAAAATCCTGAATGGGACTCCCGTACTGTCATTAACCAGGATGCCAGAGGGGCCCGAGGACCCCTGACTGGAGCCCCAAAATAAAACCCTCCCCAAGAAGTTTCGCAGGTGGAAAATTGGGAAACCTGGTCCGGTGGTAAAAGAACAAGAAAGAAAATTGTGGTAGGTGGAAAACAAGTTGGAAACCAGACATAAAACCCCATGCGAGTATAAAAGACCCAGACCCCGAAAGTTCTACCCTGTCTCTCATCTACTCCAATCGTATCCTGTGGTACGGAAGAGTTTTCTTCACATGCTGAGCCCCTGGTCGAGATAACCCTGTTTGAGTGGTTAGCTATGCGTACCATATTGGAAGCTTGGAAATGCTGAAACCTATATTAACTGAATTTCCGCCGTCGCTTGTATAACCCTGTGACATAGGTTAGCTATGCGTACATATCGGAGGCCTGGAAATATTCTCACCTATATTATAACTGAACTTTCACTGTCGCTTGAAGAACCCTGTGAGCTTGGTCAGCCATGCGTGTATACATTGGAGGCCAAAGAATTCTGGTTTATCGATTTTCTAAGTGATTCTTTCAAACATTCCTTGCGGTGGGCGATTGTTCCATTTCCACTCGACCTCGTAGCCTTCCATGCATACTTCTGTGGGTGCCGGTGTGGTCTGTGCAGTGGTGAGAATGAGGGATAGGAGAAAGGAGAGGAGGAGTAGGACGTTCATTAGGGGGGGTCATCTTAGCTGTAAGTTTCGGGGTAAGTACCCGGGAACCTCTTTACTTTCCCTGATGAACGTGGTCGTAGAGATTTTTTTTTTTTTTTTTTTTTTTAACGTGGTCGTAGAGAGGGCAGGAAATGCTCTGTCGCCTCTTGAAGGTGTGGTGGTGGCAGGGGCCTACGGTTATGTAGTTGATGATGTGGGTTTGGTCCTTGAATAAGGCACCAGAAGACTACTCCTCCTAAACAATACCAACAGAGGGGTTGGTTTTTGTTTGGGTTTTAGTGAGGTGAAGAAGGCACTTGTTTGAGCAGGCTAGGCCACTGAAGTTGGGCATGGGCTGAACTCACCGTATAATCGTTAGTACCGTATTGGTATGGAGTCATCCTGTAAAAGGCGTCCAGTCTATTTCGGTCTCCAAACGACGCGCCTAACATTCACTCGCAACCTTATAGACATCAGTAGGGCCTCTCCCAAGTAGATACTCAGGACCAGGAGTGCTGAAAGACAGAACGCTCGAACGTGTGACTTTAGCAAAGCAGGGAGTCAGGGAACGAGATGTATGGATCGAACTGCTCCCTCTTCACTGGCCGAGGTAAATCCGTGAGTACGACACGCCTAACCTTCACTCGCAGCTTTATAGGCATCCGTAGGGTCTCCCAAGTAGATACTCGGGATCAGGAGTGCTGCAAGACAGAACGCTCGAACGTGTGACTTTAGCAAAGCAGGGAATCAGGGAACGAGGTGTATGGATCGAACTGCCCGCTCTTCACTGGCCGAGGTAAATCCGTGGGCAGGCCAAACACACCCCATTCGCACTGCGACGTGAACATGTGGGTCACTGGTCGAGGTAAATCCGTGGGCAGGCCAAACAAACCCCATTCGCACTGCGCCGTGACCATGTGGGTCACTGGGCTTTGGCTTCGTCCGCAAAGAAGGGGTACAAACTGTAGGCTGACCCCTGCGAGTCGGGTGTTGAGTAGTGTAAGGTGTGGGGTGTGCAAGAGGTTGTATTCTCTACCTACCTAAGTGTCTCCAAGCTTAGGTAAACTCATTCCAACATGATATGCGCTGAGTAAGCCAGCCTGTGCATGTCAAACCAAGCAACTTCGTAGTACGGAGGTGCGGAACAAAAGTCTTTTCCCCTTTCCTATCTGGGAGTTGCATATGCAGGACTATGCATGCATGAATACTTGGAATATGCATGCGCATTCATGCATATTTATCGATATGGTCTCTTTTTTTTTTTTTTTTTTAAATACTCATTACTCCTATTCAATCCCAGTAAGGGGACTATGAGGAGCCACCCGGATTTTTTTTTTAAATACTCTACTCCTTACTCCTATTCGGTCCCAGTAAGGGGACTATGAGGAGCCACCCGGAAACCCGGGTGGATTCAGGACCAGGCAAGTTAATCTGCCAGGTCCGCCGCGCGCAGAAAGCAAAAGCAGAAGACTAAATACAAACATTGTGTAAATCAAAACTGTGTAAATCAGATACATGCGTAACTCATACGTAAATCACCGCTGTGATAGCAAATGTGTAAAGAAAATCGTAATGCGCAGGCCCCCGTGCTGTCACTAACCGGCTGTATGCCAGATGACCCCGAGAGGCCTGACTGAGGCCTGCGGACGCTGTATGCTCCCCCCTTCTCTCCCCCTGACTCCCTTGTAGCACAAAATTACCGCTCCTTCCCCGACCGCCTCCCCTGGCTCCTACATCCCCTTACGCGCCCCTTCCGTAGAGCCTTGTGTATAGAAAGGCGAAGAAGGCTTCCACTGCCTCCCACTCGTCCTCCTCGCCCTCCTCTTTTACCCATATAGGGCGGTCGATATCCTCCCATCTCTCTATCTTCCCTAAGTGGTGTCGTTGCCGGTGATATAGTGGGCAGTCGAAAACGATGTGGTACCCGTCCTCTGTGTTATGTCCGCACCGGCAAGAGCTAGTGTCCGCCTTGCCGATGCGATGAAGCCAGTGCTTCTGGGGACCCTTGTCGGTGCGAAGCCATGTGTATGCCGATAGCGCATGGCGGTTCCACTCGCACCGCCTTACGATCGATATGGTCTCAGTGCTATGGCCTTCAACCAGCTCAACCACATCATCAGTTGTCTTACTTTCGCACTGTCCAACCTCTCAATTTACTAGATATCGCCGACAACTCAATTGGCCAGATATCAACTCTTCTCTAACTATGGAATTCATCATATACTGTATCAGCCCTTCCCCGACCCTCAACCCTTCAACCAAATCTTTCCTAACATCTTGATTCATTAAGTATATTGCCCTTCTCTGCCCTCTTAGATTGCTTATATTGAGCTCAATTTCTTAGATACTAACTCTCCAATTGCATATCCCCTGAACCTGCCAATCGAG
The DNA here is from genome assembly GCA_003788615.2 of Terfezia boudieri ATCC MYA-4762. Taxonomy (NCBI): domain Eukaryota; kingdom Fungi; phylum Ascomycota; class Pezizomycetes; order Pezizales; family Pezizaceae; genus Terfezia; species Terfezia boudieri. The sequence continues at coordinate 102,297 of ML121579.1, read as the reverse complement.
CACCCCCAACCTCAATCGAGCACATATTGCACATCTTAAGTCTCTTGTTGGTATTCAAGAAGTTATCGATTTGGAGGATCTTAACATTGATGAATGGAGGTATATGCCGGAGACCGACCAAATTGTCAGTGTTGATCCGATCGATATCATGATCTCAGCTAGTCCTAGTGGCTGAAGTACGAAGGCTCCGGAAGATGGTGTTCAGAAGCGTGGGGGGAAACCAGGGCCTCGGACATACAAGGTACGCTTCATGCCGCTATCAACGCCTGGTGTGAGTTGGGAGGGGGTGAAGTGGGACGGGTATGTGAAGTGGGCGAGGGGTGAGGGCATTGGTTACACCATAGATAGCCAGTCGTACTGATAGAATCCGAACTGATATGCATATACCAAGTGTATATGCGCGCATATACGTGCATATACATGTATATGCAGGGTTTTCCCAAAGAAGAAAGGGGATATGACTTTTGTTCCGCACCTCCGTAGTCTCAGGCCAAGACCCGGCCCTACTCCGAGCGTATTTTTTTTTTTTTTTTAAATACTCATTACTCCTATTCAATCCCAGTGAGGGGACTATGAGGAGAACTCCGAGCGTAACTTCGTAGTAAGGGAGGAGGAAGAGGAGGACGAGTGGGACGCGGTTGAGACCTTCTTCGCCTTTTTATACACAAGGCTTTACGGAAGGGGCGCCTAAGGGGATGCACAGGGGGAAGGTTATGGCGTCGCAGGCCCCAGTCAGGCGTCTCGGGGTCATCTGGCATACAGCCGGTTAATGACAGCACAGGGGTCTGCGTATTACGATTCTCATTACACTTTTGTCTCATCCCAGCTCGCGTTCACATCTCTTGCTGTTACACATCTTTTCTGATTTACACATGCAGTCTGTTCTTATTTTTGCGATTTACACAGTTTGATTCACACTATGCCTGTATCTAGTCTTCTGCTTTCTGCGCGCGGCGGATTTGGCAGATTAACTTGCCTTGTCCTGAATCCACCCGGGTTTCTGGGTGGCTCCTCATAGTCCCCTCACTGGGACTGAATAGGAGTAATGAGTATTTAAAAAAAAAAAAAAATAACTTCGTAGTAGTCTCATGCCACTTCGTAGTAGTCTCATGCCAAGACTCTAGTCGATCGCATTTGCTGAGAAGAGGCATGAGACTAGCATGAGACTAACTTCGTAGCAAACTAGGCTTGCATGTGTTGAAAAGTACGTGAGCTATATGACGTTGTGGCGATATGCCACTCACGCAACCTCACGTAACTCCAGCACATACTTGCTTTCCCGCAATACTTACCTGTATCAGCAATGTTATTCGCATCGTCCCTTCATGTATATAGAGCTTTCCTATTGCTTCTCGAGAGAGGAGGAAGAATGAACAAGCACTCACACACACATACGCGCTCGCATACGTTCACATATACTCATACGCTCTCATACTCGTATATTCATATATTCGTCCTGTCTTACCAGACATACGCATATCAGGTGAAGTGTCCCTTTATTGGCCATTCATCTGTTCATCCGCTGTCACGTTGTTATATGCAAGAACTGCATGACCTCTCATTCCAAGAGGTTATGAGCCCGGATCAGGCACACTGAACAGATATTCACCTTAACCAACCAATACAATGTCGAACGAATCGAGCAACACAGCCGGTAACATGGCTGTGACTCCTGCAACAGCTGTCCCTGCGAGAGCTGCGACAGCAGCAACGACCACTGCATCCCAATTAACACGATCATTTGCGTTGCCCAAGGACTTTCGACTTGCTGAGGTAAAACTCAGCAATATTGAACACCTGGAAGGACAACATAATTACGAAGATTGGGCTTCTCAAGTGATCATGGTTTTCAAGGCAATGAATGTTTATGATATTGTTGTTGAGGGTGTAGTTCCCCCATCCGATGCTTCTGTTGAAGAGCTGACAGGATATCAAACGTTATCAAATCATGCTCTTCTTATTCTAATTCAGGTCATCAGCAAGCCAATCCTCAAGAAAGTCTCTAAATACACATCTCCCCATGCTATTTGGAAGTATTTGAAAGAGACATTCTATAGGGATACAGCTTTCTCATTTATCCATCAAATAGGCGCCTTGTGTTCCCTCTTTAATGAGTTGGAAAAAGGCACGTCACTGACAGAATTTATGCATAAATTTGATGACCAGTGGGTCAGGGTATTAGAGCTATCTTCCGGGACGGATAAATATAGACGGATTTTTAGGAAGTTTCTAGAACAGGATTTTGCAAAGCGAGATTTCCTTTTAGCCGCCTTGAGTCATGTTTATCCTAATCCTGTTGATAATCTCTCTACCAAATCTGACCTGACCTATGCAGAAGTGCGTTACCGGATGTTGGGCCTGGCCTCCAACAATCAGTTGGAACAACCAGAAGGCGGGAATACTGCTCTAATAACGAGCAACAATCGCCGCAACAATAACAAGCGCAAGTCTAGTAGAACAACAGAGCTTAAAACCTCTAACTCTACTAAAACGTGCTCTTACTGCCAAAAGCACTTGAATAGGAGTAATGAGTATTTAAAAAAAAAAAAAAAAACTGCCAAAAGCACGGTGGTAATCCCACCGGCCATATTTGGCAAGATTGCAGGAAGTTAAAGTGCAAGCAGAAATGAACAACTGAAAACCAGCAAAACCCCTCTAATCAAAGGCATACTGCTGAGGCACTCATTTCTACTGATCTATCCTATGAAATGGATATAGATCGACCTGATGTTAATATCTCTTATACCTGGAAATTTGACACATGTGCCTCCTCTCACATGACGTCTGATATAGGGACTTTTGAACAGTTTGAACAGAGTCATGGAACTGTGAGTATAGGAGGGGGTAGCGCTCTCTCTGTTGAAGGATTAGGCACAGTCCTATTAGACTGCGTCCTCCCTGGTAATAACGCTCACAATATTGTCATCTATCTTAACTCTGTTCTCTACGTTCCTTCCCTTTGTCATTCATTATTGTCGTGGAACATGCTAAAGTCAAAAGGGTATTCTATGATGGCATCGGGTAATAAAATTGTTGTTTACAATACTGCGCGCTCTCCTGTATTTATAGCAGAATTCAAGGGGAATCTCCCATTTCTTGCTCAATGCAAAAAATAGCTGCCTTCTTGCCACTACCAATACCAATAACGAGGCCTCTGGAATACCTTCTAATCAGCCTTCTGGAATACCCTTTAATAAGACCTCCGGAATACCTTCTAATCAGGCTTCCGGAATACCCTCTAATAAGGCCTCCGGAATACCCTTTAATAAGGTCTCTGAATTACCTTCTAATCAGGTCTCCGGATCAACCTCTAACAAGGCTTCTGGATCAACCTTTAATCAGGTTTCCAGATTAACCTCTAACGAGGCGTCCAGACCCTCAGTAAAACGAGGCTTTGAACCTGAACATGCGGAACAAGCTACCAAAAGAGCAAAAGTGCAAGGGCCATTATCATTTGCCTTCTGGCACCGTTTATTAGGGCATTCGAGTAAGGTAACCGGCCAGGCATATGTGGATGGCTCCTTAATACCCCCAAAGCCTGCCGAATTCTCTTGCAAAGCTTGCATATTGGCTAAATCCGTGAATGCAGTTCCACAGAGCCTTACTGAAGCCAGATCTAGTTGATCATTTGAGCTGCTCTACAGTGATCTGAGTGGAAAGCAATCCTTACCCTCCTATGGTAACTCGCAATATTACATTATTTTTATTGACGATTTTACTAGGATGGGTTGGATATATTTTCTGAGGAACAAATCTCCAGATGCCTCAGAGATAATAAGAGATTTTATCACGCTCGTGGAGAGACAGTTCAATACCACTGTCTTAACCATCGTTACTGATAATGGTGGTGAATATGTGGAGGCTGATAAGTTCATTAGAACTAAGGGCATAAAACACATCTACATACCCCCATATTCCCACGAGTCGAATGGAGTACCAGAGCGATACAATCGGACAATTCAGACTATGGCTAGAAGCATGATCTTAGATCTGGTTAACCCCAGTAACACCAATACCACTCCAGACCTAAAGCTTTGGGGTGAAGCATGCAATGCAGCGGTCTATATCCGAAATCGCCTACCCCATTCACAGCTACCTCAAAGCAAAACACCCTTTGAGATGCTGTACAACAAAACGCCTTCGATCGCACACCTGAAACCCTTTGGCAGTATTTGCTATGTGCATATCGTTAAAGAACGAAGAATGCCAGCAAGCAAATTCCACCCACGGGCAGAAAGTGCAATTCTCGTTGGCTACACAGACAGCCCTTCAATTTATAAGGTCCAACTTGCTAGTAACAAGCAAATGTTTACCATTAAGGCGTCTAACTGCACATTCATTAACTCAGAAAATATAGCTGAGCATTTACCAGCTGAGCATTTACCAGCTGAGCATTTATCCACTTAGCATATACCCACTAACCGTTCTAGCCAGCTTTCCAGCGATCTTACTACCAAATTTGCTGAACCCAAACCCACCAAACCTACCGAACCTGCCGAACCTAGTGAACCCTCTGAATCTAGCGAACCTACGCATACATTGCTTGCAACCGCGCTTGCGGTCAATGAAACTGAACCAAAGACGTTCAAGCAAGCAACACAGTGCGCAGATGCTCCAAAATGGTATAAAGCCATGGAAGAAGAACTACAAAATCTGGCAGATCAATCAGTTTGGTCGGTGGTATCTCAACCCTCAAAGCACAACATTGTTGGCTGCAAATGGGTTTATAAAATCAAGAGGGATTCAGCGGGTAATATAAGCCACTATAAAGCTAGGCTCGTTGCTCAGGGTTTTTCTCAACAACCAGGAACAGACTTCGATGAGATTTTCTCTCCTGTTGTGAGATATGACTCACTGAGATTACTGATTGCTATATCAGTCTCTCTAAGCTGGCCCCAGCCAGATCAGTTGGACATGTATGGATCCCTTAGTGAGGAAATCTATATGAGACTTCCGCCTGGATATGAACAACCAGGAAAATGTGCACGTCTTCATCGGTCCATATACGGCCTTAAACAGTCACCGAGACAGTGGTACCAGAGATTAACCGGATTTCTTATACCACTCGGATACGTGACTACCAACTTTGACCCATGTATATTATTAATATACATGCGGAACTTCAAGTGATAATCGCCATCTACATAGACGATATTACTATTGCGGGGCCTAACCTAGCCGAAAGGGAAAAACTGAAGAATTCGCTGAAGAGAGAATTCAAACTAAGCGAACTCGGTCCCCTGAGCTGGTTATTAGGCATCCAGATTAACTGGCAAACAGACTGCGTTACCTTATCTCAAAGAACATATATTGACCAATTACTGCTCAAATTCGGCATGCAAGACTGCAACCCGGTCTCTCTTCCCTTGGATCCTCACCAAGCTCTGCTCTGGTAAAGGCCCAAGAGCAAGAAGATCTTGCAGCCACATCCCGCTTTAGGCAGATTATTGGTTCTCTTATGTATCTTGTGATCGGTACTCGTCCAGATCTTGCCTTTACCGTCTCTGCATTGTCACAATTCCATCAAAGCCTACTAAAGACCATATGGGTGTGATAAAGAAGACTCTACGTTACCTCAAAGGCACGCGAGATCTTACTCTCACCTATAGAAGGCCAAATAATAACTGGCCGACCAACAACTCGCCAAATAACAATTTGGTGAGCTTATCAGGCTATTCGGACTCTGACTTTGCAAGTGACAAGAACGACCGGAAATCAACAAAGGGAAACATATTCCAGATAGCTGGCAACACAATTTGCTGGAGATCGGTAAAGCAACGTTGTGTATCTACCTCTACGGTCGAGGCAGAATACATCGCTCTTTCTACCTCTGCTAAGCAGCAAATATGGTTGCAGAATGCCCTGGGTGAACTCCGTGTTGACATTCCTTGTGCTTTAAATGCTGACAATGACGGGTCAATTGATCTAATAGTCAATCCCCGCATCAGCGACAAAAGCAAGCACATAGACGTGCCTCGCTTTTTACACTTAAGGGACATAATAATGCGAACAAGCTGATTAGCACTCTTTTACCTTCTTTTTCCCACAGGGTTTTTTTTAGGTTTTTAACGAGACTAATCATGTTTGTCTTGCTATACAGCAGTATCTGCTGAGGAGGGGTGTTGAAAAGTACGTGAGCTATATGACGTTGTGGCGATATGCCACTCACGCAACCTCACGTAACTCCAGCACATACTTGCTTTCCCGCAATACTTACCTGTATCAGCAATGTTATTCGCATCGTCCCTTCATGTATATAGAGCTTTCCTATTGCTTCTCGAGAGAGGAGGAAGAATGAACAAGCACTCACACACACATACGCGCTCGCATACGTTCACATATACTCATACGCTCTCATACTCGTATATTCATATATTCGTCCTGTCTTACCAGACATACGCATATCAGGTGAAGTGTCCCTTTATTGGCCATTCATCTGTTCATCCGCTGTCACGTTGTTATATGCAAGAACTGCATGACCTCTCATTCCAAGAGCATGTGCAACCCAAACGACACAGTCCTCACTGCGTTCGTTAGAACACCCTAGCAATAGGGTCTTGGCATGAGACTACTGTGTATTTACATTCTTTAACTACTCGCATCTACAAACACAGAGCCACTACGCATCTCAACCAACGACTATAGCATGCCTCCAAAACGCCCCAGTCTAACAACACCAGCAGCTAAGTTGCCTGCCCGCAAGGTACGCATAGTGGAAACAAGCCCCAAGCGTGGTACCGGTTCTTCTACCCTGTCTCGTACGCCATGCATACCACCCAGGGCATCTCAGATTGCCGACTTCAGTCAAACATTGACTGAGGTTGCTGATGTTGACTCCATGGTCCTCGTGGTAGGCGCCACTCCTGAGGCAGCTACAAACAAATGGAAACGTGTCCTAGACAATCAAGCAGAAGCTAAATTACGACAATGGAACCAGGCACATTTTGTCTTTCGCGAGGTTGCGACTAGGGTAAGACAGTTTCTTCCCAACAATATTAGCAAGATATTGATGTAGTACAATATGTTACAGGTCTTCCGAGCGATGGGTGTTCACATGACGCTCCTGTATGCACGCGAGCAGCATGCAGACGCCCGGAGGAGAGTGCTACGGTTCCTGGAGCATCGTCAGGATGATCTCGGTAATATGTTCGGCAGAATTACCGGTTCTTCACTCTTCCGAGCACTCACGGAACTCAGCAAAGTCGGCAACGAAGCCAATACGGTGATTCACTCAGTTTCAATTGCCCAGGTCCTCGACGCAATCTCTGTGTTTCGTAAATACCATACAAAACCTAATACTACTCCTATCTCAACCATACTTGCACCACCGTCCCCGGAGTGCCTAACTGTAATTGAATCAATACTACAACACATTCTTGGAGTTACCACAGAGGAGGAACTTCAACAAAGCAATAATAAACATCTAGGGGAGATCTTTGACGCGTACACTGCCCTGCCTACTATCAAGGACCTGGAGCTATTGGAGAGTATCAGACTCGATTGGGTTCCAATATGGGATGCTAAGCACTGGGGCAAGGTGGTTGCAGTTGCAGAGTCTCACGGACTGGCTGTTCCACAAGAGAAACACCGTACTGAACTAAAGGAGCTGGAGAGTGAGTCACAACGCGCAAAAGATACAGCAGAGGCTTCTGAGAAAGAAATGCATGCGGCCAAAGCCAAGAGTCGAACCCTACAAAGTGAGGTTAAGAGCTTGAAAACGAGAGTGAAGCGCTTGGAAGTGGACAATGAAAAGTTGCGGACCGAGAACACAGCAATTAAGGCGGAGAACGTAGCAATCAAGGCGGAGAACATAGCAATCAAGGCGGAGAACGTACGGTTAAATAAGAGGATAGAGGATATGGAAAATAGGCAGACGGCGATGGAAGTTAGTCATAAAGAGACAATGACATTGTTCATGGCTCACATTGCCATCATGGAGCAGCAGATGGCCAAACTCACTAACGGAGTGACTCCAAATACTGGGGAACTACAGGGGTAGTAACCTACCTGCGAGTAGGTGTTGCAAAGAAATCAAAACTCCGCTTACGGCACCGCCCCGTCTAAAATTCATGGGCAACGAGGTTAAGTGGAGAATACCATAGCACTTTCTCTTATTTCGTTAAGTTAATATGAGCAACAGGAGTCAATTGGTTTCTTTTATAGTTTGCTTCTAGTGGTATCAACCTGAGATTACTGCAAATTTGCTCTTTACCCTCAATTAATGGACATATCATTTCTGTTCTTATTCCATTTGTTATTAATTTTACACAGGAATAGCATTTACCTGTATCTCTACTCATATCAGCATCAAATGTCCCGTCGGGACAGAATAACTCCAGTACATAAGTAATTAACCATCCATTTGCCCGCTCACATACTGTCTTGAACCCCGCTCAGAAAATAAATTCTCATGCTATCCCTGAACATATGCTCTCAGCCTTAAAGGATATGGGAATCTCGTTAGGTAGCGAAAGTGGCACTAGCGAGGCAGCGCGAGTTTGTGAGTGTGCGAGCACAGGTGCTATAAACACATATGCCGAAAATTATCTCAGGTAGTAATCGCACATATTAAAGATTACTTCTCTTTTCTCTTCAAGGCTGAACCTACAGTAGTCCCGACGAGGGTCTGATCGAGACTAAACCTACAGCTAATATCAAGGAGCTACAAGAGGTGCTATATTGTAAGGAAAAACGTATTGAAAGTTAATGCAGGTGTCTAGATGTTCAGCACAGGATCACTGACTTTCCGGTGACTCCTTCTCTGTCTCCATACTCTCGTTTGTCTGATATACAATTGTCCTGCCGAGTGATAGTGTCTTACTTCCGAAATAATATGGTAATCCACTGTTCGCTTCATGAAATATTTCGGAAGGTCTGAAGGGTCTAATATCGTTACAATAGCTTGAGAACATGCAGTTTGCTCATCCAGCTTAATCCATGCTTTTGTTAAAGCTTGGAATAAGTCACTATTTGGATCTGTTTCTCAAAGCTCTTCAAATAGCTGCTTAAGTTGGGATTCTAAAACCGCAAAATATAGTACCTGAACTGTTAGAGTTTAATAGGAGCTACGAGATAAATGTTCCGTACCTGTTATAAAAAATATCAAAAATAGAACGAAACTGACTTAGCAAATCCCAGTCCACATCTGAGAGTAAATATGAGCGGAGGGATTATTTGTTAAACATACACGTGAACGCACTCATATGTTACCAGCTAGGCCTGGGCACGAGACGTCTCGAAACGTCTCGTCATTTACCAGGTTGGTCTCGAGACTTTTCCATATCGAGCACCCAACACAATCAGAATTATATTCGAACACGCTAGCTAGGTGCAGATATGAGTGGAGAAGGACGAGGAAGAGGAAGAATAGCTACCTTTAAGTACTGAATAACACATATTTACACGTGAAGGCTATCATAGTGTTCGTCTCAAGGGCTGCTAAACTGTATGTCGCAACCAATGAAAAGTTTTCGCAGCCACTGAAGATCCTCGCAGCCACCGAAAAATTTTCACAGAAAGTTTCGAGACTTAGTCTCGAGACATCTCGTCTCGTGCCCAGGCCTATTACCAGCTCACACTTCTGCTCATATGTACCCGCTCAGATCGCTTTACATGCTTCACATGCTCACATACTCGTGAAGACTGCTCCATGACGTTGTTACTTGCTATTTATGTATATATACCTGCTGTATTCGCTATACTTCGCAGGTGGAAAATTGGGAAACGTGGTCCGGTGGTAAAAGAACAAGAAAGAAAATTGTGGTAGGTGGAAAACAAGTTGGAAAACAAGTTGGAAACCAGACATAAAACCCCATGCGAGTATAAAAGACCCAGACCCCGAGAGTTCTCCCCTGTTTCTCATCTACTCCAATCGTATCCTGTAGTACGGAAGAGTTTTCTTCACATGCTGAGCCCCTGGTCAGTGCAACCAACCGGGACGAGCGCTTGGTCGGAACTCAACAACCAGAGTACCTACACACAAGCGGACAGCACCACGAGATAGCCCTCGCTGCCCACAACATGAATATCTACACAGATCTCGGGGGAACAACTATCGCGACCCTTTCCCCCTCGATTGAAGGCTTTTCCCTCTCTCTCGTTCTTCTTCTTCCTCGCTCTCACCAAAATTCACCCCTCACGGGCATTGGTCCACGATTCCGCGAGAGCACCCACACTAAGCCAATCAGGGAATTTGTAACTCCCACACACAACTACGACCAATCACTGACGACATGCCAGCCAAGGGGAAGAAAAAAGACAACCCGGGAAAGATGGATCGTGTGAATCCACCACTTAAGATACGGATACCTGTCACCGATCATCCAGAGCCACAACAGAGCAAGGCTTTGCGGCCACCACCACCACCGCCACAATTACCATCCCCACAGCCATCACCACCCCAAGATGGGTATGAAAGCGACGCGAGCGACGCAAGCGATGCCACTTCAGCGGCAATCACGGATCCCACTTCAATGGCGGCCGTAGTTGACCCCGTAACGGCTGCCGCCCTCTTATTCGCCAGGCAGATTGTCATCCATACCATACATAATCATGGTCCACACATCGTTCCGCCGAGCGCAAAGAAAGCAATGTGGTGTTTACGGGAACTTCTGACTTACATAAAAGGTGACGTTGAACCGGTATTTCGCGATGAAGTGTTTGCGGTGCACTCCAAAATTTTCACAAATTCATTAGACCATGGGGGCGCCGCATGGGTCAACAGTACCCTACCAATTCCGCCCACGACGACGAACTCCAGCACCCAGAGCAGACCTCCGCCACAGACTCAGGTCACCCAGAAAGACACAGCCACCAACACTGATCCCCAAAAATCCCCCCCCGTAACACATACAAGCTCCCAGACCACACCTCCGACCCCGAAACTGAAGCCACCCACCAACAGTGTCTCCACTAATACGGACCCACCTCCAGCACGCGCGTATGCAGAGGCAGCAACCACCACCAACTCACCATCACCGCGTCAACCACCAAAGGACAAGGGCAAAGCGCCTGCGAAAGTGACGCCACCCCGAGCACCCAAATCTCACCACCTAGGCGAGTACAAGCCATGGTACTTCACGCGGCTCCAACAAAATACAAGCCAGGTCTGATGCGTCGTTGGATCGAAGAGGACAACAAGACAGCGCAAATCCAGGGTATCCGCTGGCTTTTACAAGAGGACAGAAGGATAGGGAAGCTGGCATTATCACTGGTCATCTACATGACGGAGACAATCAACCTTATACATGGGCTCCGCATGGGCAGGAGACTGTTCTGTACTACATCATATGACTGGGCGAAATAGGAAGAAATCCCATTTATGACACCTTATGACACCTTCTGGCTTACTTCCAGGGGCGGTTATGACACTTGTTACTTTAGTTTCTGCTGGCGAGGTGCTTGGGTATTTCTTTATATATTTATGACAGTTTCCTTTATGACACTTTCGGGCTCACTTCCGGGGGAGGTTACGACACTTTTGTTTTTACATCATTTTCTATTGGCGAGGGGTTCAGACATTTGTTTATGACACTGTTGGCTCATTCGCGAGCCTTGTTCACTAGCGAGGGGTTATCTACTGACGGAGCTTTTTCCACTGGCGAGGGTTTTATTTTTTGGTTTCTACTGGCGAGTTGAGTTTTGTTTGCACTGGCGAGTAGTTTTGCAGGCCTCAGTTAGGCCTCTTGGAGTCATCTGGCACCTAGCCGGTTAATGACAGCATGGCGGCTCTGCGCCTTACGAATCTTTTCTCTTGTATTACTTTCTGCGCGCGGCGGACTTGGCAGATTAAGTTGCCCTGTCCTGAATCCTCCCGGGTTTCCGGGGGGCTCCTCATGGTCCCCTTATTGGGATTGAACAGGAGTAATGAGTATAAAAAAAAAAAAAAAAAAAATGAGCCCCTGGTCGAGATAACCCTGTTTGAGAGGTTAGCTTTGCGTACTATATTGGAAGCTTGGAAATGCTGACACCTATATTAACTGAATTTCCGCCGTCGCTTGTATAACCCTGTGACATAGGTTAGCTATGCGTAAATATCGGAGGCCTGGAAATATTCTCACCTATATTATAACTGAACTTCCGCTGTCGCTTGAAGAACCATGTGAGCTTGGTCAGCTATGCGTGTATATGTTCTGGTCCGTTGCGGAATCCAGTCCATTCCGGAATGGCCCTGCAATTCCGCAACGGACCAGTCCATTCCGGTATGGGGGGCCATTCCGGAATGGACCGGTCAATTCCGGAAAGGACCGGTCCATTCCGGAATGGACCGAATTCCGCAACGGACCAGAACATATACATTTGAAGGCCAAAGAATTCTGGTTTATCGATTTTCTAAGTGATTCTTTCAAACATTCCTTGCGGTGGGCGATTGGTCCATTTCCACTCGACCTTGTAGCCTTCCATGCATACTTCTGTGGATGCCGGTGTGGGCTGTGCAGTGGTGAGAATGAGGGATAGGAGAAATGAGGGGAGGAGTAGGACGTTCATTAGGAGGGGGGGGTCATCTTAGCTGTAAGTTTCGGGGTAAGTACCCAGGAACCTCTTTACTTTCCCTAATGAACCTGGTGGTAGAGAGGGCAGGAAACGCTCTGTCGCCTCTTGAAGGTGTGATAGCGGCAGGTGTAGTTGATAATGTGGGTTTAGTCCTTGAATAAGGCACCAGAAGACTACTCCCAAACAATACTCCCAGAGGGGGTTAGTTGTTGTTTGGGTTTTTAGTGTACTGAAGAGTCCGATCTCCAAAAGGAATCAGCAACCTCGTTGGCCTGCATCGCCGCCGCCGGGAGGGCTGGTACTTCTCCCTCTATTCTTCTCTTTTTCTTTTCTTTTTTTCTTGAATATATTTACATATATAATCCATACGAGCTCTAGGTAGGTTGAAACATGCTAGCCGTGTTTAAAAAAAAAGGGCCAAAAGGCAGCTTCTTCCCATGGCTAACTTAGGTATGTGTAGTTCTTCCGTATAACAAAAAGATATGTGGATATTTTGTTAGGCAGCCGAAGTGGAGGCAGTGGCGAGCTCATGTGTGCACAGCAGATCTGAGGTAATAAGCCTACATAACATACTGGAGTGGATAGTAAAACGCAAAGTGGATAATAGAAACTAAGAGTGCGATAATGCGGCTGAGAAACGATGCGAATTGAAGACTGGCTTGCTTGATACAGGTCCGGAGTGGTATTTATATGCATGCATGGAAAAACTCAGGGTAAGGCAACGCACAGGGATATATGTTAATCGGTCCAATCAGAATGCAACGAAATGCAAAGGCAACGGTTTTGTGGCAACCGGTAGGTAGCAAAGGCAGAGAATGACTCCACACGATTTACGGAAGAAAAAAAAAATACTTGTAACATGATTGCGTGTGAGCCGTGCGATCGTATAGTTGTTGCGTATCAGCTGAAAAATTGTTGCTTCGGCGATACCGGTATAGGTGATAATGACGGGCTTCGCCGGCGGATAAATCTGGGTACAAAATAGCGGGTGTGGATGTGCGTTTTTAACACTGCAAGCAAGCAACTCCAAGGACGAAGCAAAATTCAGAAAAACGCCACCTTGGGAGGTCACGGTGGTTAAGTGGGCAAAAAAGATATCCCTGGTGCCATCTTCGGCAGCAGATGCGAGACCTGGTAGACACGGAGGAGGGCTGAGGAGAAAATCAAAGGTTCTGGTGAGACCACCGCAGCTGGAGTGAGTAAAGCCTTCAGGAGAATGAATGAGACACGGAGTGGGGGAAGTTGAGGTTCAAAAAGCACTGCATGCATGAGTCGTGTAATAAGTCTGCACTGGATAAGCTATGGCTTAATCAAGATACTCGTGAAGAGAGGAGGCTACCTAGATGCAGGTATAGTCAGGGAGGGGCCGCGCAGAACCTGAGAAGAGGAAGCCATTCCGAATGGCTGGCAGTTCGGCAAAGTGGTCATGGTCTTGAAACAAGGCCAGGACCATGGAAAGGCCAAACCGATTAACTTCTTCCATCCACTGCATTGGAAGGAAGGCTTGAGGAAAAGGTAGTAGAAAGACAGGCTGTAGGAATCGATAGGCTTCTACAATACTTATGCAGTCTTATTTACAAACATGCGGTCGGAGGGGCCTGCAATTTATTGTCTTGTATACGATACTATGTAGCTTAAACACGAGATACTGTGTGATAAAAGAAAGTCCAGAAAAACGCCGACAGTGGCATATTTGATATCTAGTTACACGATCTCCTGCCCAAACATAATCTTTGTATATTGTTCGGCTCGGTCATGATAAGGTCGGCTATAGATGCGGCATTAAGGTCGGGTGACGACAGCTCTTTTATTTTTTTTTAAAAAAAACTCATTACTCCTGTTCAATCCCAGTAAGAGGACTATGAGGAGCCACCCGGAGGTCCGGGTGGATTCAGAACAAGGCAAGTTAATCTGCCAGCGCGCAGAAAGCAAAAGGAAGACATAATTGAGCAGGCCCCCATGCTGTCATTAACCGGCTAGGTGCCAGATGACCCCGACAGGCCTGTCTGAGGCCTGCAAACCACTCGCCAGTAGAAAGACCATCACAGCGGAACACTCCAGTAGACCCTTCCCAAAGTAGAAAAACCTCCTCAAAACACCTTGCAAGTAGAGATCCCACAAAAACCCCTCGCAAGTAGAAACCCTGCAAAACCCCGCGCTAGTAGGAAATCGAGAAAATAATAAGACCCCTCGCCAGTAGGAACAGTGTCGCCGGGAGGAACAAAAGTGTCATAATCATGCTCGGAAGTGAGCCAGAAATTGTCAGAAAGGAAAGTGTCATAAGCGCTAGCCAGTAGCTAGCAGAAACCTTTGCCGGTAGGAATGTGAAACTCCCTATATCTCCCAGTCGTATGCCGTAGTACGGAATAGTCTCCTGCCCATGCGGAGCCCGTGTGTAAGGTCGATTGTCTCCATCATGTAGATGACCAGTGATGATGCAAGCTTCCCGATTCTTCTGTCCTCCTTCAAAAGCCAGCGGATTCCCTGGATTTGCGCTGTCTTGTTGTCCTCTTCGTTTCAACAGCGCATCAGATCCGGCTTGTATTTTGTTGGAGCCGCATGAAGTACCACGGCTTGGGTGGTGAGATTTGGGTGCTCGGAGGTGGTGTCGCTTTCACAGGCGCCTTACCTTTGTCCTTTGGTGGTTGACGTGGTGAGGGTGAGTTGGTGGTGGTTGCCGCCTCTGCATATGTGCGTGTTGGAGGTGGGTCCGTGTTGGTGGAGACACTGTTGGTCGGCGGCTTCGGTTTCGGTGTCGGAGGTGCGATCAGAGGTATTGTCTGGGTGCTTGAGTCTACTTGTGCTGGTGAGGATGGGGGACCAGTGTTGGTGGAAATGCTGTTCCTTGTCGGGGTGATCGGGGGAGTGCCTGTATCTATCTTCGGAGGTGTGCGGGTGAGGTGTGTGATTTCCAACTTTAACGAGATTATCTCCTCCCTCTTCTTTTTTAACTCCAAGAGTTTGGACGTGCAGGCTCTAGCGACTGCGCTCTTCGTTGCGAGTCCTACATCTAAAAGTGGTTATCTGCGTCATCCTGGTAGTAATTGCTGAACAGGTTGATTTTGTAGAAATCCTCGAGGATGGTTAGGAGGCCGTGGAGATGGTAAGAGTGTCGGGTAGAAATTTCTGCGGCCTTAGTCTGGAGAATTGGGTTAAATGCACGCGGCAAGACGTTCATCGCGGCATTGAAAGTTTCTGTGTCGAGGATTCTTGTATCGAGGTCAGTGTCGCTGGGGATGACTGGTGGGATACCTGGCGATGGTGGCTGTGGATGATCGATGACTGGTATCCGTGTCTTGTGTGGTTGATTCACCCTATCCTCCTTCCCAGGATTATCCTTTCTCTTTCCCTTGTCTGGCATGTCGTCGTATGTTATTCTTGGGTCTATTGGTTGTGGTCGTGTGTGGGAGTTACAGTACAAATTCCCTGATTGGTGGTGCCCGACTTGGTGTAGGTGCTCTCGCCGAATCGTGGACCAATGCCTGTGAGCAGTGAGTTTGGGCGAGAGCGAGGAAGAAGAAGAACGAGGAAGAGGAAAAAAGGTTCAAACGAGGGGGAAAGGGTCGCGATAGTTGTTCCCCGCTGTTCGAGTAGATATTCCTGTTGTGGGCGCTCGTAGTGCCGTCCGTTTGTCTGTAGCCGTTGTGGTTGTGGAGAGCCGACCAAGCGCTCGTCCTGTGTGTTTTGGGGGGTTGTGTGGTGACGACGGCTCAAAGGTGCTTGGCCGAGGAATGAGCGGTATGGTGGGCTTTTGGGGATGTCAAGGGGGATTCCAAAATGTAAGAGTGTGGGATGTGAATGGAAACATCCGAGAAAGATGAGGTGCGAGCAACGGAGATACCGGAGGAAGGGAGCTGTGGGTCAGGAAGTACGAGTACGAGTAGGGACGGCAGTGCATATGAAGAGATCCGGGGATTTTAAAGAAGGAAGGGAAGGGAATGGGAAGATGATGGCTGATATCCCTCTGGTAGAGCTACTTGGTAAGACAACTCTAAAGTGTTACAAAAGATGCGGTGGTATCTAAGTAGTGTATACGGATGAGAGTACAAGTGATTGGAGGGCGGTGGTGCTCGGAGAGGGCCAGGATAAAGCAGAGGAGTGTGTTTGATCGGGAAGGGTGCGCGCGGTGTGGGAAGGCGAGGCTGCCAGGATCTAGCCAAGGCAGCCATGGACGTCCTTAAAAGAGGCCTCGTTCGCCCCATTTTCCTATGGGGCGCAGTGCTATGGTTTCCAATGCCAAGGGGGGCAGAGTCCCATCTCTCCCAAATGGAGCGCCTCGAATACCTCGCACTACGGAAGATCTGCGCTCTACATGTTGGGCAGCACGAGCAGTACGAACAGGTGGTTTCGCCTTCATCCAACAGCATCATAAACAGCGCCTTTCGAGCCGCCACAGCCTTCGAATCGGCCAATCTAAGCTTTGGCAACTGTGACTACCACAAACCCATCTAATACCCTATACGAACCATGCGACCCATATTCTAACGCCAAGGGCGGATGGGCAGCTAAAATAGGGAGGATGCTTGATGAAGGATGGCGAGTTTGCTATACGGATGGCACGGAAAGACAAGGACATTCAGCATCCGCTGTAATAACCGAGCATAGGAGAGAAACCCAAACACCAACGCATATAATTATCTAGGCGAGGAGGCCACGGTAGCTGACGCTGAAAGGGGGGCCCTGGTCCTAGCTCTGAAAACACACCGCGATTCCCTCATGCTATCCATCCTCTCAGACTCAACATCAGCTATCTCTACTGCTATCCAAATCTCCCTAGGCTCCAAACCACCCAGGAGTGGTATCGAGATAGAACTAGGGGACCTTCTAGCTGATCACACCAACGAATATGACACTTCCATATCCTGGGTTAAATCACACATCAGCATAAAAGGGAATGAGGAAGCCGACAGGTTGGCCGCCTACGCATCCGCATTAGGTCAATTTACAGTCCAGGAACCTACGGTGACGGAAGGAGGCATGAGACAAGCCTCAAAGACCGTACGCTCTAGAGCACATACGGCTCCAGGTTTTGGGGTCAGACGTTACGAATGGAACCGCCATGCCCTGTCAGCTTACACGTGGCCCCGGACGGATAGTGGACCCCAGAAACAGTGGCTACATAAAATAGGGAAAGCGGATTCAAGCGAGTGCGAATGCAGATACCACACTGTGAGCGGACACCATATCACCTTCGCTTGCCCTATCTTCCGCGAGCAAAGACAGACTCTAGGTAACATAAAGGAGTGGGAAGACCTTGACCGCCCAATATGGATCAAAGAGGAGGGGGAGGACGACTGGGATGCAGTGGAGACATTTTCGGTTTTCTATGTAGGAAGCTAAAGCTTTAGAAGAGGAGATGTTTAACGATTTTCCTTTGATCACATCTCGAATCAGCTTTTTTCTTCTCTATTACATCTTGTTTGGACAGTTTTGTCTCATTGGCTACAGTTTTGTCTCATTGGCTACAGTTTTTTTTTTTTAATTTTTTTTATTTTTTGCTTGTTGATCAGTCAGGCCTTCCGGGGTCTATTGGGGTTCTACGCCTTGTGATTTTTGTTTTATTATCTTATTTTTCGCGCGCGATGGACATGGCAGATCAACTTGCCTTGTTCTGAATCCACCCGGGGTTCCGGGTGGCTCCTCATAGTCCCCTTGCTGGGATTCAGAAAGAAGAGGGAGAGGCAAGAACTACGGAGTGGTGGTAGAGATAAGCGACAGGCAGGAGGAGCTGGTGGTCCACCTCGGCTGGGTAAAAGCACACGTTGGTAGATATACTTGGTATTGAATGCGCGGATGACCTAGCAAATAAGGAGGCGGAAGGAAAAGTACTAGGTACATAAGCGGTCCTAAAATCATGGAGGGCAGAGGGGTCTGAAGTAAGAATGCGGTAGGAAAAGGGAAGCCGAGAGGAGGATTGCAAAGGCGGGGGGAGGAAGGGGGGAGGGGGGAGACTGCTAAGGTGGGGAAAGACAAAGGTAAAATTCCATCCGATGTAGGACCGGCAAGGGGAAGTACCTGAAAGATTGATCTCCGAGAGAGTGAAAGTGTGACGACACTGTTGACCCTTCCTTCCGTGCCCCGCACATGCGGTCAATACATACGTGCAGCAGGCTGACATGTAGCATAGCACTGGTGGTGTAGGAGGAGGAAGATTGGCATGGAGATGGGGGAGGAAGGGAGGGGGTTAGTTTATGTATTATTACATTTTTTTAAATTTTAAAAAAAATGATTTATTACTCTTATGTATGCAGCCCTATTAAGCGTGGGGCGGAAGAGACCGCCAGCCACCACCCGGAAGGAAACCCAGGGTTGTGGTAGTGTGATTCAGAAACAAAAACAAAGGGAAGAATAATGCGTCTTCCCAGCACTGTCGTCCATCACATGGCAAGCTAGACATGTAAGAACAGGGAGATAAAAAACAAGTGCAAGTAAGGGAAAATTCGTAATTTGGGGGGAGGGGAACTAAACTACTCCCTAGCTGTCTGTACTATCATTACCCGGTATGAACCCGACTGTGGAGCCCCAAAGAAAAACCAAAATATACCCCTCCTAGACTCCAATTCATAGAACGCCTGCCTCATCTTCATTATCATCTGCCCGCTCTTCGTCACAAGTGAGCCTTCCTACATGGTATGTAAATATGTAACTGACAAAAGAGCCTCCGTGGCCTCTCTCGTAGGTCTCCTCCATCCCCCGCCCCCTCTCCTCTTTTCGCCAGTCCTCTTTTGTCTGGATTTTTCCTTCCCCACTTGCTCGTTGGACCTAGGAGAAGGAGGAGGAGGAAGGGTTCTTTCTCTAGGCCACTAGAAAAGGCAAAGTATGTATGTGGTGACCCGGTCGGTCTCTGTGCGGGGTGAGCAGCAGCACACTCGCATGTTGTAGCTGACTTGCCGCTTTGCAGATATATATAGTAGAGTGGAGCCAGCTCTTCTGTGGTAGGTAGGGGGCCCCCCGATC
>ML121579.1:0-82430 GCA_003788615.2 Terfezia boudieri ATCC MYA-4762 | reverse complement strand
TGCAAAGGTGAAGTTTGGGCGTGGGAGTAGGTTCAGAGTACTCGTGACTAGGAAGGCCATCGACGCAAATTTAGAACAGGCGATAATGAAGAGGCGGGAAGCGATGGGAGCTGTTGGAGGCAGTTTGTAGTCTAGTTGGCACAAGCCGCTCCGTTCCGTAGAGCTGTTGTGACATCCAGACTAGGCAGGTTGGCGATTGCCGATGTTCGTTTATTGCTTGTTATCTTTGTTTTGCAGCTATGCAGCGATAGCTCACGGAAACACAGCCACAAAACACAACCAGTGTCATATACTTGGACATGGTATTACTGTACCGATCGAGACTACAATCCTTTGCGACTCCCAGTCAACAATATGAGCAAAGGGACCCTCCCCCCCGGATCATGCATCGAAGCCAGCACGAAATCCATTCTATGCAACCACGAAAGATGGGAGGTGGGTCAGAGGTCAGAGGTAATGAGAAGGCGGATCGCAGAGCTTTGTATGAGTCACATCTAGGAGAAGTTCGGGGCACCATTCGCACCCTAACCGAAGTGGGGAGGGGGTGATATATATGCTGGGTGCTTTGTGGCTTGACAATGGCACCCTTGGAAGAAATGTGGAGGAGAAAATGGCATGGGACTTTGGCTAGCCATTGCGTAACCAAGTTGGCCGGGGGCCCAAAGGAAGAAAGCTTTACGTCAGTAATGACGGCGACCCGAAGCAAGGCTAGGGAAATGAAGGAAGATGGGAATGAGGAGCTAAGTGGAGGAGGAAACTGCGAAGTGGTTGTCATTCCGGTTGAGGACCTAGGCTTGATTAGAGAAGATAAGCCGGACCAGTGGACGAAGGAGATTGAGGGGGCAAAAGAAGATGCGGAGGTGACATATACGGACGGCAGCATGGGTGAGGAGGGTAGAGTGGGTGGGGGGTGGTGCTCGGGGGGGGAGACAAAGAAGGGGAGGGTCGGATTAGGGAGACTGTGCACGGTATGGGACTGCGAAGTAATAGGCATTAGAAAGGCGTTGGAGAAAACACCGATAGATTGGAAGGTTCTCACTCAATGGCGGCGGTTTCAGCACTCACAAAGGCAGGCAGGAGGAGTAAAGTAAGAACAGGGGATTTGAGGAAGGCAGTGGATAGTGTCAAGGAGACCAAGAGAAGGTGGGGGGGGGGCTGTAAGTATAGCCTGGGTAAAAGCCCACCTAGGCATCCCCGGCAATGAGCGAGCGGAGGTGCAAGGGAATCTGCAATCTTGGCGTACGAAGCTGGACGATACAGTTGATCCGACATGCCGGACGTGCGGAAAACATGTGGAAACGGTTCCTCATAGTCCCCTCACTGGGATTGAATAGGAGTAATGAGTATTTAAAAAAAAAAAAAAAAAAAAAAAAAACATGTGGAAACGGAAAGGCACGTAGCCTTAGCCGTGTGGTGAGGAAATTGGTCGGAGATAGGGTAACTGGGAAGAGATGGATGAGTGGAGGATGTGGCTATAGCAGGTGAAAGACGAGGGGGGGAGAATACACAGTAGATCTAGTCGAGGCGTTGTTCTCGAACATAGATCTAGCTGGGGCGTAGCAGCGGAGGGGTTGAGCTTTATATATTCAGGGTAGGGGCGGTAGGGGCGGTAGGGGCGTGGTGGTGGATTTCTCTTATATATTAATCTCTTTGGCTCGGGAGGCAGGCCGTTTAGGCGACTCATTGCTCCGTGAGAGTACCAGGCCTTGAAAGGAGAGGAGCAGGGCCGTCTCCTACATATATACTCTTCCAAAAAAAAAAAAAAAAAAAAGAGGGAGGAGGTTGTGTGTGTAAGAGTCACATCAGAAACCAGACAAGCACTGCGGAGGGATTCAGGAAGAAGCGGAGATGCAAGTGAAACAAGATAGGCCCTGTCAGTCTAGGTAGGTACACCTTGATGCGCACCGACCGGGGGCCTACAGAAAAGCTGGTGTGTGACCTCTATCAGATTGGCAAGGTCTGGGACACGACTTGGAGTGCCAAGGTGTTGCGTTACAGCCATACATGGCAAAATCGCCCAGCACATTCTTGTGAAAATATAAGGGTTAAAACGGGCAACCAATAATATACTATATTATGATTGATATAATTCTGTACAAACCATGTCATTCCATACGTCCATAACGTTATATATAACCTGCATAATATATCCCCCCATACAAGGTTTAACTGAATGGAGGAGGAATAATTTGTGGGAAAAAAAAAAAAAAAAAACATGTATAGAAAGAAGGTCGGATCTTGCTACAGTAGGTACTATATACCAGACACCTCTCTCGCTATATACCAGTATAGGCCGGGCAAAATATGAAAAAAATGCCCAAATTTCTACCCTGTTACAGTGTCTTCTCCTGCCTAAATCCTTCTGGCACCGGTCCCTACCTAGTTTCTTATATCGAGAGGTTTCCTATATATCTGGGGCTTCTTATATCGAGAGTTCGCTCTACACAGGTGCAATCCAGACATCCCTGCATTCTGCGAATTGGGACAAGGGTCTTATCGATACCCTATCTACTGTATTAGAGGTGCTCCCTTACCTTTACTTATAGTAGAAAACTAGTTGTCTGACTGACTCCTGATGCAGATCTGGTGTTTGGACGTAGGTAATGGTTTGGATCTCAGATATTTTATTGCAGTATCATCCTCTTCCTGTTTCGACGTCCCCCCTTGTCCCTAAGCACCCATCTTCATGCTGAAGATTCAAGATTCAAGCTGGGGAAAGGTGGGGTAAATATTGGACATATTGCAGTCTTAATATCTGGCGGAAAAGAAGGGGGAAAATATTCCAGCTCAATATTCAGCCTGTTAATTAATATACCTAACATTTCGCTCCTTCCCCCCCCAGCTTTGATATGCAACCTACCCAGCTATATGGCTACGTTGATTTTTTTTCATATCTTCATATCCACCAAATGCGTGTGCTTACCCTGAACTCTCCAACTCTGATGTAGTTAATATAATGGCCGATAGTCATGTCGCAGCAACCAAATAGGTAGGGCTCCACAATCCCACCGCGGGTCATTCCCCAGAAGCTACTACAGAGCACGATTATCGATCCAGCTACCTGCCCCTGCGGCTCTTCGCCCCACTGTTCGCCTCATAATCGATCCTCCGGCCAGCCCCCGCCGCCCCATTGTTCGCCCCTTTATCGATCCGGAAATTGAGGCTAGGTATTTGTGCGCTTAGGTTCTCTGGCTCGGAGGCTGTCGCTGCATAGAGGGGCTCTTTTTATGGGGGTTGACGAGATCATTTCCCTTATGTGTACATTCCCTTACTTGGACTGCTCGTGGCGGACCCAGCAATTGGAGAGGTCGAGGAGAAGTTTGGCTTCTAACTAAGGGTTCGACGTTGGAAATAACCGAGCTTTAACCGAGCTTGTCCCCTCCTGAGCTCCCGTGCTAAGCTCCGCATGTCTTTCGTAAAGCGAGGGTACAGTGGTGTCGCGTTATAAAGAAACCTCGTTATGAGAAAACCTCGCGTTATAAGAAACTGTGCCCCCGGTCCCGTCAAAATTTGTATGGGAAAATAAGAAACTTAAGTCTTTGCTTAGTAACACATAGAAGTTTCTTATAATGAAAAGTTGTAGTTTGGTCGCATTGAGCCGCAACGATTACCCTGCATCATGCAAATTGTTTCTCCCACCAGTTTACAGTGAAATCAAGTGAATACAGTGTCAATCTACTTGCTAAAGTTACCTCTATTCAGATAAATTCCTCCCAAGTCATACTAGCTATGTCATTAAAAGCCAGTTCAAACTCGCCAAGTCTGGACTGAAAAGGAGCAAGAGGATATTCGCTCTCACCATATGCTATATACCCAGACCAAGACTATCAAGATATTAAATGATGGTTTGATGAGAAATATACGTTGAAAATGATCAGTAAATCCCAGATTAGCAAAATCCTCAACCCTAAGAGACCACTCGCAATATCGAGTACATCAATACAAGTCAATAAAAGCCAACATACAATAGTACAAGTTCGTAGTGCAAAGTGAAGTGAGCTAGAACGTGCTTTATATGAATGGCATCTTGGTGCAGAATTCGGCGGAAGAGAAGGAGCAGCGCATTTTAGAAACCAACCAGACTATAAGTGGGCCCCTATTTATGAGTCTGATTCTGATGCGGACAATGTTCCAGATGTGCCTGTTATTTCATGTAAGGCTAGACTAGAAGCCCTTGAACTTCTGCATCTCTTTCATCTTCAGCATCCTCATGTCAATTTATACAAAGGCGAGCAGCTGGAGGGTATCTTATATCGAGAAAAGCGGGATATTGAGGATCTAGAAGGTATGGCTCGCCGGACGCTGTATCAGATAGCCATTAATGGGTTTTTTACCCCCTCCTCGGACATTTCCTAATTTTTGTATATATACCTCGTTATAAGAAACCTCGCGTTATAAGAAACCATGTGGTGGTCCCGAGCAGTTTCTTATAACGCGACACCACTGTATTCCAAATGTTTCATCTTGGAAGGGCGAGAGTCCAGGCTTGCTGGTGCTTTAAACCAAAACTCTACACCCCATACGAGGATTGGGCGGATAAGACCCGTCTACATGGATGTTATTGCTCTAGGGGACATGTCTTTGTTGCTGTTACCTGTGTGTAAAAGGACGTCCATCGCTGCCTTGGTTTTTCCGTATGTGTTTGATGAATTGAAGCTTATTGTCTATGGCGATTCCTAACGTAGTAATGTGTGTATTCTTGTAATCTTTTCCGAAATCCGAGTCTGGCGTGTTTGGATTCAATATGTTCAACATACGTTGTATACAAAACAATGACCGCACCAACAAATAAACAAACTAAATATAAGAGTGAAATTATCACCATACGCCAGCAAACAGAACAGCATATTAAACAAAAAATTTTTAAAAACTAAAAAAAATGCATAGAATGTGACAGGCAAAAATGAAAACATTAAAATACTAACCTAAGATATAACACGACAAGGGAAAAGAAAAGAAAACAGCCTGATCATTAAGCTTGTGCTCGATAGAGAGGTTACTTACGAAGCTAGTCCATGAAACAGGAGAATCACAACTGAGCGTAGTCAACCAGACTAAAGTGTAGTGTTGTCTAAAACTTCCCTCCTCAGTTAGTTCCAAAATCAACCCTGCGATGATCTGCATTCCTGAGTCCTGATTCCGAATGTATTCGGCAACATTTTTTCAGAGCCTAGCAAGGATTAATCGAACAAATATGGAAACATATTAAGACAAGACAATTTGCGGCTGTGATATTAATTTGGACGAAGGTAGCCCTCGTATCGAGGGTGATGACCACCTGGTAGCCCATTGCAATCCAACTGCTGAATTTGAATATTTGAAATCACACTCCCCGCTATGTTTACCAAGAAACCAACAAATGCCAGGGAAGCGGGATTCCGACAAAGTGCTAATTAATCTCCTTCCACCACCATACATCCACTTAGTAAAGTGGATGAAAGAAGAGGACCTATGCACTCTGCTTTTTCTGCGAGCTACGCCAGAAGCAGCCCCTCCCTATCGCTCTCTCCTCTTCTCCGAAGGGAGCTGGACCCCTCGGGAAAGCGAGGAAAATGACTTCGTCATTTTCTACCTTTTAAACTAACTAGTTAGTTGAAAAGTTCCCCCCAGACTACGTCTGGGTCCCCCCATTTAATCCACGATATAGTCAATGAGATAGTCATGACCTGGCCCCCTCTCCTCCCTACTCGCATATATTTATAAAGATAATACATACAAGCTCTGCGCTTGTTAATGTATTACTTTAGAATATATGTGAGAGTAAGGAGGAGAGGGGGAATATTAGTGGTGAAAAAGGGTGAAGGGGAGGGCGAATGTAATTGTATTCGCCCAAAAGGGAAAGTGGCTTCCTGCCACTTTCCCTACCTTTTCAACTAGTTTAACTAGTTGAAAAGTCCCCTTCTACCTCAAGCTTGTAGGAAGCAAGTTGAGGTTCTCTTTTTCTTCTTTCATCCACTTAGTAAAGTGGATGAAAGAAGAGAGAACACTTATATGCTAAACGCATATAACCGGGGAAAAGAAAGATAAAGAAAGTGACTTCCTGTCACTTTCTACCTTTGAAACTAGTTGTCAACTAGTTGAAAAGTCCCTCTCCCCCCCCCACTCTTGCTTTCCCGAGGGGTCCAGCTCCATTCTCCCTCCGGAGAAGAGGAGAGAGAGTAGGGGGCTACCCGGTACCTGTTCTTAATAGTCATTTCATTTAACCCTCGATAATCCACGCAAAGGTGGAGGGATCCATCCGATTTCTTAACAAATAACATGGGGGCACCCGCAGGAGAGGAGCTATGCTGGATGAATTTCTTGCTAAGGTTCTCTTCCAGATATTTTTTTAGGGCTTCTAGCTGCGTTCGGGACATTCCATACAGATGGGAAGTCTACAAGAGTTGGAAACTGCCATCGCTCGTGCCATCGCTCGAGTAGAGATGGAATTGGGGGCTATAGCTGATAATCACCCGAAACGAGGGGGGGTGTTGAATAACATAAAACAACTTATATTCAAAACAACTACATTCACCCGTCCACGCATGGCGGGGTAGGCAAAACAGCAGATACTCCTATCCTCAAAATTGCGCCAGCCCTACGAGCAGATCCTCCAGCCTGCGTTGATCCCGTATCCCATATAAACATGTCGAAATACGCCTCCCTCCCGGACTTGGTATGTCATTATCCAACTCTCACAATTGGCCATCGGACGTAACTTAGTTGCAGGACGTCCGCCCAACGTACATGATGTTTCTGCCTTCCGCCGGATGATCTGGTCCGTCTCTGTTACTTCCTGGACATCATTTACAACATGAATTTTCAGTACGAACTCGGGCATATATATTGAACATGAATTGCATATATGTACTGAAATATCCATTGCCCAATTTTACCATGCTTTTCCTCCCCCCCCTACGCTGGAGGGTTGTACATAACTTTCAATTCGGGAAGGTTAAGAAGGCCAGGTACTCGGCATACCATTCACAGACCGGGTGCGATTCTGGTTGGACTGCACCCATATAAGGAACGCAGTAAGGAACGTGGTCTGGATCGAGAGTCTTATTAATTTATATATAATCAGGAATAGCAGCGAGTATAGAAATAAGTAGGCTCGTTGCAAAGTAGATAAATCTTATTATGAAGGGTTGCTTAAT
The DNA here is from genome assembly GCA_003788615.2 of Terfezia boudieri ATCC MYA-4762. Classification (NCBI taxonomy): domain Eukaryota; kingdom Fungi; phylum Ascomycota; class Pezizomycetes; order Pezizales; family Pezizaceae; genus Terfezia; species Terfezia boudieri. Next base: position 75,294 of record ML121579.1, on the reverse strand, counting down.
TAACAGAAGGTACCAAAACCGGAGGACATATAAACACGGAGGTGCGGCTGGTTCGTGATGCACTATAAGAGAAGGAAGTAAACGTAGAAATAAGGAAAACAAGACCCCATATTGGCAAGCTCAGGGTAAACGCGGGTGTGGTGGATATGAAAAAATAAAGCGACCAGTTGGCTAGGTAGTTGCACGTCAAGCTGGGGAACGCGTTAATATTATTCGGAACGAGGCTGATAGAGAACTATATGCGGCAGCACGCCCAATATGACTTGCAGTTTTGAACGAAAAAACAGAAGAGAGATGTTGGAGATATGAAGCTTTCCAGGAAGACTTTGCAAAAAGAGACTTCCTTCTGGCAGCCTTGAGCCATGTCTACCCTAATCCGGTCGACAATCTTTCCACAAAATCTGATCTCCCTTTTGCTGAAGTACGGTATCGGATGTTGAGCCTCGCATCCAACAATCAGCAAGAATATCCAGGGGATTCATCTCTTGTTTTGCACCACTTCGAAAAAGCGAAAATTCAATGAAACTATGTACGACCAAGCAACCAAAGGCCGAACCCACAAAATCCTGCAGTTATTGTCAATAACATCGTGGTAATTCTTCCGGCCATGTCTGGCAAGACTGTCGAAAATTGAAGCGCAGTCGCTTGAAGAACCCTGTGAGCTTGGTTAGCCATGTGTGTGCACATTGGATCCCGGAGAATTCTTATACCGATTTTCTGGGCGATTCTTTCAAAAATACCTTGCGGGGCGATTTATCCATTTCCACTCGACCTCGGGGCCTGCCACGTATACATCTGTGGGTGTTAGCGTGGTCTGTGCGTTGTTGACACCGAGACACAGGAGAAAGCAGAGGAGGAGGAGGACGTTCATTAGGGGGAGGGTCATCTTAGCTGTAGGTTTCGGGGTAAGTACCCGGGAACCTCTTTACTTTCCCTGATGAACGTGGTCGTAGTGAGGGCAGGAAACGCTCTATCGCCTATTGAGGGTGTGATAATGCCAGTGGCCTCCGGTTAGTTGATGATGTGTGTTTGGTACTTGCATATGGCACAGCAGACTACTCCTCCTAAACAACACCAACAAAAGAGTTTGTTGTTGTTTTGGGTTTTTAGTTTAGCGAAGAGGGTATTTGTTTTAGCAGGCTAGGCTGTCAAGTTGGGTATGGGCTGAACTCACCGTATAATCATTAGTTCTGTGTTGGTACGGTAGAAAGCCTGCAGTCTATTTCAACTTCTGGATGACGCCCCTAACCTGCACTCGCAGCTTTATAGGCATCCGTAGGGCTCCCAAGTAAATACTTAGGATCAGGAGTGCTGCGAGATAGAACGCTCGAACTGTTGACTTTAGCAAAGCAGGGAGTCAGGGAACGAGGTGTATGGATCGAACTTGCTCGCTCTTCACTGACCGATGTAAATCCGTGGGCACGCCAAACAAACCTATTCGAACTGCGATGTGAAGATATGGGCACCGGGCTTTGGCTTCATCCGCAAGAAAGAAGTGCAAACTGTAGCTGACTTTTGCGAGTCAGATGTTAAGAAGTGTAAAATGTAGGTTGATTGGAGTGTGTAGGTAAGAGGTTGTATTCTCTAAGTCTCTCCAAGCCCAGGTAAACTCGATATGACATGATATGCGCTGAGTAAGCGCGACCAAAAACGCAAGCAGGAAAAACTGCTGATAGTCTCATGCCAAGACCCTACTGCTAGGTTGTTCTTAGGAACACACTAGCAACCTTCTTCAAAAGGTCAGCACACCCACTCAGCAAGATCCTTCTAATACAGCTCTTGTTGCTGCCACCGCCTCTCTATCTGAACATCCAGCTGGAGAAGGGCGAATATTAGTTATATTACAGGCTGAATATCAAGCTGGGGAAGGGGTGAATATTGGACACATCGCAGTCTTAATATCTGGGGAAAAAGGGGAAAATATTCCAGCTCAATATTCAGCCTGTTAATATACCTAACATTCGCTCCTTCCCCAGCTTGATATGCAACTACCCAGCCATATGGCTACGTGATTTTTTCATATCCACCACACGCGTGCTTACCCTGACCTCTCTAACTCCGATATAGTTAATATAACGGCCGATAGTCATGTCGCAGCAACCAAATAGGGCTCCTCAATCCCACCGCGGGTCATTCCCCAGAAGCCACTACAGAGCACGATTTAGTCTGGTTGGCACAACGACCCTCGTAGGTAAGCACGATTATCGATCCAGCTGCCCCTCCGGCTCTTCGCCCCACTGTTCGACACTAAATCCCATTTATGACACCTTTCTTTATGACACCTTCTGCCTTACTTCCGGGGGCGATTATGACACTTGTTACTTCAGTTCCTACTGGCGAGGGGCTTGGATATTCCTTTACACATTTATGACACTTTCGGGCTCACTTCCGGGGGCGGTTACGACACATTTGTTTTTTACTTCAGTTTCTACTGGCGAGGGCTTTAGATATTTGTTCAGGACACTATTGGCTCATTCGCGGGCCTTTTCCACTAGCGAGGGGTTATCTACTGACGGAGGTTTTTCCACTGGCGAAGGTTTTATTTTTGGTTTCTACGGGCGAGTTAAGTTTTGTTTGTACTAGCGAGTGGTTTTGCAGGCCTCAGTCAGGCCTCTCGGGGTCATCTGGCACCTAGCCGGTTAATGACAGCATGGGGGCCCTGCGCCTTACGAATCTTGTCTCTTCTGCTTTCTGCGCGCGCCGGACCTGGCAGATTAACTTGCCCTGTCCTGAATCCACCCGGGTTTCCGGGTGGCTCCTCATAGTCCCCTTACTGGGATTGCATAGGAGTACTGAGTATTTAAAAGAAAAAAAGATGTAGCTATAGCTAGACTTGAAGGTAGCAATTTCTTAGGTTGAGGTATGCCTTGCAGATGCTTCTAACTATTATGGATTCTATTAGGGCTTTTTGAGTCATTATGACCTGCGTCCCTTTTTTACTCCACTGAAGCTCCATCCCTAATAATTTATCGGCTTTCCTCATGCTCAAGCTTCATGAATTTTCCGGCTTCTTGCTCAGCTTGGTCGAGACCCGCCAAAGCTAGGATATTTTCCAAGGTCTTGAACCACTCATGCTCATGTCCGGCCCGTTTTAAAGAACATATAGAGCTTTTGGGGGTTCGCTCACTTTAGCTGGTTCCGCTGATTTTGCTCACTTTAGCTGGTTCTGCTGGTTCATTCACTCTAGGTGGTTCTACTGGTTTTGCTGGATATTTTCCTATCTCTATTTTTCCATATTATGGTATGTTCCAAGGGTGGATATATACCCAACAATTCGGGCCTCGTTTCCACTTGGTGCTAACAATAGATATGTGGGAATATCTTGTTAGGCAGCGGAGTGGTTCTAGCAAAGCAGCGGCGGCAGCGAGCATGGGTGCAAGCAGATCTCTAGTTATATGTCTTCTGAAGCAATATGCGAGGAGAACAATAGAACTAGGAGAATAATGATACGAGTGAGAACGAGGTGAATTGAAGACTTACTTTAAGATAAAATACAGTTCCGGAGCGGTGTCTATATACACGGAATTCCTCATAGTCCCCTCATTGGGATTCCACAGGAGTACGGAGGTGCAGAACAAAAGTCATTTCCCCTTCTTCTTTGGGAAAACACTGCATATGCATGCATATGCACGTATATGAACCCATATATATTTGGTATATGCATATCAGTTCGGATTCTATCTACAACTGGCTATTTTTTTTTTTTTTTTATATACTCATTACTCCTATTCAATTCTAGTGAGAGAACTATAAGAAGTTATCTGGAAACCCAGGTAGATTCAAAGCGTACCTCTATTCTCTAGTACTAAGGCCTATTTGAGACTAGTCTAAGTATGAACTTTACTGACTAAGTATAAAAAAACCTCCTTAGGACAAACCTATACTCTTTAGCTATTAGAAAATCTTGTTAAGGGAGGTAAAATTTGAACTTATGAAGGCAATTGTATTTACTATAATAGTTTCTAACTATACTATCCACTCCCCTTATAACTAGCTATCTATAGTGTAATAAATACTTTACTTCTTGTCCACTTTATATATCTATCTCATCTTACCTTCTTCTAACTCATACTAGGAGTTGATAGTAGCTTAAAGTATACTTTATATATCTAAGGCTCTAGTTTTCCTTACTCTTCTAAATACTACCTTTAGAGGCCTTCATACTTCGGCTATTAGAACTACCTAAGATTATAATATTAATTAGATCAATAGTGATAATTCAGTCAATCTCTAGTATATATCTCTATTTATGAATATTAAAATCCTCTAAATTGAAAAGTTCTTAAATACTAATAAGAAACTTAAAATATATAATGCTAGGAGATACTTAATTAGTAAGTTAGAGAGTATTTAATTAGCAGGTTTAAGTAAATATAATTAGAGAGTTAGTATCTAAGATATTGAAATTAATATAAGTAATTTAAAAGAGTAAAGAAGAGCAATATACTTAGTAAATTAAGATAGTAGGAAAGAGTTAATTAAAGAGTTAAGGGTTAGAGAAGGACTAATATATAATAAATTCAATAGTTAAAAAAGAGTTGATATCTAGCCAATTGAGATATTAATAATATCTAATAAATTGAGAGGTTAGGTAGTAAGAAAGTAAGATAACTAATAAGTTAAACTAGTTAAAGGCTATAGTAATGAGACTATATTAATAAATATATAGAAATATATATATATATACTAATTATTTATATATTCATAGTCCTGCATATATAACTTCTAGCTAGGAAAGAGGAAAAGACTTTTATTTTATACTTCTGTACTAAGTATTTAAAAAAAATATATATATATTCTAGTTTGTCCTATAATTCTAAGCTATACTAGTATAGACTATACTATTCTAAAATTACCTAGTCTATACTAGTATAGCCCCTCAAACTAATATAGATTAAGCTATTATGATATTGTTAGACCATTTTAAGATAGTATATATCTCTACTCTAAGCAATTCATAAAAACAAATTAAGTAGAAACTAAGTTTATTATATTTTATATATACATAATAAAAGCTTAAACTTTACTAAGAGTAATTTCATAATACTTCTTATTTATAGTACTATAGGTCTTATTCTTTTCTATATACAATAAAGTATTATAAATATATTATATTATATTCTAAAGCCACTTATTTTCTATTATTACTTTTCTTCCATTATAATTATTTAGGTCTCATAGATATACTTTAATTTTATAATACCTAGGTAGTTCTTCTTAGTCACCATATATTTCAATTGGATATTAAGGAATTACTTCTTAAAAGTTACCTAGAATTTACTTCAATAATTATACTATAAGATCAAGTAAAACTTACAGAGTAAAACTAATTCAAATTAAAAGTACCATTATCTTCTAACTAACTAATATTATAGTAAGGCCTAGAATATTGTAGTATATTAGTAATTCTATAGTATGCTCTAGTAATGTTAGTATGCATAATATATTACATTAAACAAGTATATTATATAGAAGAAAATTCTTATAAACTAAAGAATTTAATTCTATAATAGATGAGAATATTTCTCTATATAATAACTTTTATTTCTGGTAAATCTCTACTGAATATTTGGTTTGGATAGGTTACTATATAAACGAAAGTTTAGGGTAATAGTTAGAATATATGAATTATAAGAAAATACAAGTAATACGAGCGACAATGTAATAATCAATATGATAAACTTAAACATAGGTATGCAATGATATAATGATGATAATATCAGTGCGATAGTAATAACATAGGTAGCGGGATGACATTGGTAGATGACTTTGCCAGATATCCTGATCATTCAGGGTAACAGGTGATCCGCAGTTTTTTTTTTTTTTTTTAAATACATTTTTTTTTTTTTTTTTTATATACTTAGTACTCCTATTCAATCCTAATGAGGGGACTATGAGGAGCCACCCGGAAACCCGGGTGGATTCAGGACAAGGCAAGTTAATCTGCCAGGTCCGCCGCGCGCAGAAAGCAGAAGACTAAATACAAACATTGTGTAAGACGCAGAGCCCCCGTGCTGTCATTAACCGGCTACATGCCAGATGACCCCGAGAGGCCTGACTGGGGCCTGCAAAACAACTCGCCAGTAGAAACAAAAAAAAAAAAAAAAAAAAACTCAGCTCGCCAGTAGAAAAACCCCTCTCGCCAGTAGAAATCCCCTCGCTAGTGGATTTTTTTAAATACTCATTACTCCTATTCAGTCCCAATAAGGGTATAAGGAGCCACCCAGAAACCTGGGTGGATTCAGGACAAGGCAAGTTAATCTGCCAGGTCCGGCGCGTGCATAAATCAGAAAACTAAATACAAAGCCGACACGAAGCAAATGTGTAATGAAAATTATAATACCCAGGCCCCCATACTGTCACTAACCGGCTGCATGCCAGATAACCCCGAGAGGCCTGACTGAGGCCTACGAACACTGTATACTCCTTTCCTATCTCCCCTGACTCTCACCTGTCGTGCATCCTCTTAGGCTCCCCTTCCATAGAGCCTGGTGTATAAAAGGCCGAAAAAGGCCTCCACCGCGTCCTACTAGTCCTTCTCTTCCTCCTCCCTTATCTATATAGGGCGGTCTATATCCTCCCATCTTTCTACCTTCCCCATGTGTTGTCGCTGTGTGTCATAGAGTGGGCAGTTGAACACGATGTGATACTCATCCTCTGTATAGTAACCGTATTGGCATGAGCTGGTATCCGCCCTACTGATTCAATGGAGCCAGTACCTCTGGGGGCCCCTGTCTGTGCGAAGCCATGTGTACACCGAAAGCACATGGCGGTTCCACTCGCACTGCCTTACACCGAAGCTAGGAGCTGTCTGTTACGGCTGAGATTATGCAGACCGGGCCGGCGCCACCCGATGGTGGGTGGCCTGAAGTCAACTCCGCTTTCCTATATATATGCCCACGTCTTGTATCTAGTTATTGTTCTCGAAGACTCAAGCGAAGTCTTGTATCGCTGGGTTTACTTTACTTTATCGAATGAATCAGTCTATTCTTCGCTATATGCTTCGCACCTTTAGTCAGTTAGGCCCGAGTTTGGTGATCGTGATATCGCTCGCTCCAATTCTCCAAATACCTGTATTCCGACAACATTGCCTTGGTCACCCGGCTCGCCCCTAACATTACATTGCTCCTAACCCCCGGGACCGGCGATATTGCTCTATTCGCCTCTCCTATCTCTATACTTGTCGGAAACCCCTTCCAGAGCACCCTAGAAGCCACATTACTTCGCATTGACAAAAGGGACCGGTGATTCGGGTCAAATCACCCCTCCCTACGCCCCTACACTGTCGGACAGCTGGAATATGGCTTAAAGAACGTCGTGCTAATATGAGCGACGTCAGAAATAATTATTTCCCCCTCCTATTTATTTATTAGCTTGTTCTAACCGATATGCTAATCTTATGCTGAGATCGCTGGATCTTCCGAACGTTCTAGATGTCGAGCTTATAAGCCGCCCCCCAACGAGCGAGCTTATAAGCCACCGGCGAACGAACGAACGAGCGAGCAAAGCCCCCGAACGAGCTTTAAGCCCCCGAGGGAGCAAAGCACCCGAGCGAGCAAAGCCCCCGAGCGAGCAAAGCCCCCGAGCATATGGCTGGATCTTATTCTGCTTAATTATTAGCCCTAAAACATCAAAGAACTGCTTTAGTATTTTTGGATCGGAGGAGACAATTCGTTCCTTGTGAACTTAAGTACTGAATTTAGATGCAAGATGTAGATGGCAATTAAGAAACTGGCTCATCCAATACTCTCCTAATTTTACTGTTCTATTTTTTGGCCCCTCTCACTCCCATAAAATCCTCAAAGCAGTCTCCCGTACACTATCTACTCTCATCCGAAAACCACGATAATCCATATCTTCAATTTGTTTAACTACAGAGTACTTCTCTACCTCTTCCAATATTTGTTCTAGCTCATGGGGCTTTTGTCTTGCCTTATAGCCTTTTAACTGGTCTTGCAATGTAGTATATGCAGTGTGTGTAATATACACCAAGTGTGTAGTTGGCCACTGGTGTCCCTAAAAACCAGTCGACCAGGTCCTAAGAGGTCCTGCGAAGAGAAAAGGCCACTCAGGGTCCTACTCCATGACTGATAGTCTCAACTATTATATATATCTATCCTTCCTTGGAGTTTTGGTGGGGGCTCTAACAGTCTAATGGCTGTAGTAGGTCGAAATGCACCTGGGGCAGGGTAGGTAGGTAAGGGCAAAGAAAGCAACTCGTCGTAGTGAAGTATTCCCAGTCACTTCCTCTAGCAGTTGATTTACTATCTCACACGTGTACTTAGTTAAGTCTGGTTGAATTCCGGTTGGGCTTAGATAGGTGATATCTCGTACAAACAGTTATGGCTGGTACTACTAAAGGGGGGTTTTCTTCAGTATGTGTGATGTATTGATTAGTCACTGGGGGATCTTTGGTATAGTCATCAGAAAAATTTCAGCTTGCGTTGTGTGCACGGCATGCACACAATGCCACTTTGCAAAACTCCGCGTTATGTTAATATCTCATTCTTGCAACGCAGTTCACCCAATACTGGTGCTCACAATGCATTCCTGTGTCGCACCCTATTCCCAACGCCTCACTCTTTGCTGACCTATTCACAACGTCTCACCCTTAGCTGACTTATTCCTAATATCTCCTTCCTTGCTGATCCGTTCCACACACTCTATCGCAAAACTCAGCATTGTTATTACAGGCTCATTACCTGTATCCTTTTGAAGGCCGAATTGTGCCTCTCCACGTTCCCAATGGCTACCATACTTGTTTTTTCCTTCCTACAGTCGCAATGAACAGCACACGCGTTCTACGATGGCACCTGCATTTTATGCATTTCTAAACTTGTTATTTATTCTCACGGTAATCTAGAACTAGCTAAATACACAAACATCCTAAATACACAAACATCGCGAAAAAAAGACTGACCAGATCGTGCGCGTCCGAATAAGCCTTATAGTGACTGTCCAAATAAGCCCTGAAATGACCACTTAAACCAACCCTGTATTCCGGTGCAAATTAGCAAATTAGCATAGAATCGAGCGAGCAAATGACCCTAGAATTGAGCGAACAAAATACCCTAGAATCGAATGAGCAAATTAGCCTAGAATCGAGCGAGCAAATGAGCCTAGAATTGAGCGAGCAAATGACCATAGAATCGAGCGAGCAAATGACCTTAGAATCGAGCGAGCAAATGAGCCTAGAATTGAGCGAGCAAATGACCATAGAATCGAACGAGCAAATTAGTCTAGAATCGAGCGAGCAAACAACCTCCGTATAATGGTGCAAATAAGCATAGGAATCGATAGGTACGCTGTGGGTAGTATACTGAAGAAATAAGAGGAAAAAATCTCTAAGTCCCAGGCGGCCACACTTTTGAAGTAGGGTGCCGTGCGCCCCCTATTGTCGCGAGCCCTCTAATGTCCAATTCAGTTCCTGCAGTCTCAGAGCAAGTTCCTGCAGTCTCAGAACCAGTTACTGCTGTCTGCGGACCAGCCTCCGCTGTCTAACAATCAGCTCATAGCTGGTAATCCCTGTGGCGTCGGGTTTGAGCTCCTTCAGGTATTTGCACCACCTAGTCTAGTGGAGGAAATAGCTGTATGTGGTAAACATGAATATAGACAGGATTGTGTCAGTAATAGACTGGATTCTGTCGGTAATAGACTGGATTGTAGTAGTCCGATAGATTGTAGTGGTTTGATAGAATTGGAGTGAGTCTGGTAGATAGTAGTATTAGTAGTGCGTAGCTAAAGGGTGGATGACAGATACTTATCGGACTCGCAAAGTGCATTTGTGTGTAGGTAGCTCACAGAGTACAATCATGTGTAGAGCGAAGTTGTTAGGAACAGATCAGGAGGATATATGCTGTTGGCAACGACATCGAGCCAGCTCATAAGGAAATATGGAGAATTGCGGGCAATGTTGTTAGTAACGCACATAAGGAGGATCTGCACAGCTGAGCGTTGGCAATGCAGGCAATGCACACAAGACAAAATTATGTTGCAACGCCTGGTGAGGCATTACAATGCAACAAAATTTTTGCTGATGGTGTCTTCTGCAAATCATCTATAATAGGCAGTAGAATTCATAGTAAAGTAACTATAGAGACCAGTGGCGAGATATCGCTGATGGATGGTAAGAGTTTGTATGTACTATCTTCTGCATCATGAAGTACTAAGAAATACAATATAAGGTGAGGCATTATATATAGTTTAGAGTACCATTAGAGTAATGAGTTCTATTACGCATATTCCCTAATATTGCATACAAGAGCTTAAGGTTTCGTATTAACTACAGTATAATGCGCTAACAGGATAGATGCAGATATCGGTCTCAATAAACATAGCAATGTATGTGCAGTTCACCTGTGGAGGCTTAAGGAGCAAAGGTAAATACTATAGCAGAGTGTCTGACTATATAGTTCTCTACTGTTGGCAATAAGATTGGCAGTAACTGGGTCGGGTCTAGTATAAGTTATTAAAAGTAGGTAACATCATGGGTATATCCTATAGTGAAATTGAGAACTATTGAGGGAGGTGATGGTAAAGTTAGGGTATGGTATTTCTCCAGTTACTTGGTACTTACTACAGCTCCTGTGACCCAATAATTATTTGGGCAGGGGCCACTTCATGAGGTAGTGAAGCACTTGCTGAGCCCTTGTCATCTACTGCTAATACCTCTAAGGGAACCTCAAAAGGGGTAAGAGCAAGTTGTACTCTAGGCTGCAAAATTAATGTTTACCTCCGATAGCAATGCTGGAAGGACTTAACACACCATCAGAGCATATTCTAATAGAAGACTTCCCCTGTTTATGATACTTCTAAGAAAATAAGGCATAATTTCGGGGAAAAAAGGAACAAATGCATTATAACTCTTGAGGTTATCGTAGACAGTAGGCTTGAGTTTAAAAGATACATCAAAGCTAGGACAGAGAAAGTAAAAGCAGCGATGGACGTCCTCCTATACCTAGGCAATAGTAATAAGAACATGTCACCTCAAGCATTCAGGAGTATATACATAGGTCTTGTCTATCTTATCTTCCTATGGGGGGTAGAGTTATAGGGAAATGATAGTAATACTTTGAATATAGAGCATCTAAAGTACCAAGTACTACGTAAAATCTATGGAGCCTACTATAGGACCTACAAGCCCCTCGCATGCTAAGATAGAGAAATCTTATCCTACGCAGAGATGAAAAGTACAAGTACGGTATATGTAATACATACTGAGTATACAGTTAGCTACTGGTATCTCTGAAAACTAACCAACCAGGTCCCAAAAGGTCCTGCAAAGGGAAAAGGCCATTCAGAGTCCTACTCCATAATTGATAGTCTCAACTGTTATACTTATATACTCTTCCTTCGAGTCCTGATGGAGGCCCTAACAATCGAATTGCTGTAGTAGGTCGAAATGCACCTAGAGCAGGGTAGGTAGGTAAGAGCAAAGAAAGCAACTTGTTATAGTGAAGTATCCCTAGTCACTTCCCCTAGTAGTTGACTCACCACCTTACATGTGCTCTTGGTTAAGTCTGGTTGAATTCTAGTTGGGCTTGGATAGGTCATATCTCATACAAACAGTCATAGCTGGTACTACCGAAGGGGGGTTTCCTCCAATATGTGTGATGTATTAGTTAATTACTGGGGGATCTTTAATATAGTATCTTCTGCAAATCGTCCACAATAGACAGTAGAATTCATAGTAATATACCTATAGAGACCAGTGGTGGGATATCCCTGGTAGATGGTAGGAGTTTGTATGTACCACCTTCTTTATTGTGAAGTGCTAAGAAAAACAACATAAGCTGAGGCATTACATATAGTTCAGAGCACTATTAGGGTAATGAGTTCTATTACCTGTATTCCCTGACATTGCATACAAGAGTTTGGGGTTCCGAGTTGATTGCAGCATAATGGTCCCACAGGATGGATACAGATGTCAGTCTCAATGAATGCAGTAATGCGTACGTAGTTCACCTGCGGAGGCTTAACTAGCAAAGGCAAATACTATAGTGAGGTGTCTGACTGGATAATTCTCTACTATTAGTAATAAAATTGGCCATAACTAGGTTGCATCTAGTATAAGTTATGGAAAGTGGGTAATACTATGTGTATGTCCTATAGTGAAATTAAGAACTGTTAAGGGAAGCAATGGTGAAGTTGAGGTATAGTATTTCTCTAGTTACCTGGCACTTAGTATAGCTTCTATGACCCAATAATTGCTAGGGCAGGGGCCACTCCATAGTGCAGTAAAGTGCTTGCTAAGCCCTTGTCATGATCTGCTACTAATATCTCCGAGGGGACCCCAAAAGAGGTAAGAGCAAGTTGTACTCTAGGCTGCAAAATCAATATTGACCTCTGACAGCAATACCCGAAGGACTTAACACATTATTAGAGCATATTCTGATAGAAGACTCACTCTGTTTGTGAATTTGAAGGACAAGCTCTACCTCATTGCTAACGTCAAACCTCTGCAAAGGAAGTTAGTAGATCTTCATACCCGTTGAGCAGTATGAGCAGTTTAGAGTAGAAACTTACAGATTAGGGAAATGATCTCCCTCTACGCTTCTAACATCAGCAAGAAAAAATTGGTGTCCAGATACCAGACCAAAATTTGGTGCATTCTATGCATCCTGTATATCTAGATGCCCCCCACACTCGCAATATAATCCGGATTCTACAGAAGGTATAAAAGTACCCTAATACTATTAGGGTCCACATTGATATCGGATAAATCTAGTGGATGCAAAAGCATCCTGACACCCTATTAGGTTGTTCAACAATTCAGACACCAGCTGCATCATAACCCAATCCTAACGCCACCAGATGAACCATTATCTCATTGCTTTATATCTTCAGTCTTGGCAATCTGCCTTGGCCACATATGAATCACACCCTATACATATATATGTGAGAAATCCATGCTTTGGTGTATTATATATATATGTTCAAGATATCCATCCTTTCATATCTTATATATATATTCAAGAAATCCATACTTTCAAGCCTTATATAATATATGCCAGATATCTATGCTTTTGTGCCTTATAGATAATATATATGCCATATATCCATACTTTCGTACCTTATACACATATATACTAGATATCATTGCTTTCATACCAGATATATATATATTCAAGAAATCTATACTTTCATATCTTATACAATATATACTGAATATATATATACTCGAGAAATCCATACTTTCATGGCTTATCTGTATATTTTCTAGGGCTTCTGACTTTCGAAGTTATATGAGATATAAGAATTGTGAATATATGAATTCATGTATGGCCAAAGCCAATTACTAAGGCCAATAATATAGACTTTTCGAAGACAATGAATGATATAGTAGAGAATGAGAAAAGTGGCATGACTCACTCCATCCACTACTGCAAGCATTGTCTAAGCTAGTAATAATCATATTGGGAAATTGTAGGCTATGCTTGATGCAATATGTATGGATTTCAATCTGGGCGAGATCATATCTTATATATATGTTGTAGGAACTCATGCATTCGTAGCTTATATATATATGTAAGGAATCCATGCTTTCGTGCCTTATATATATATATTCAAGATATCTATGAATTCGCAGCTTGTATATATATTCAAGAAATCTATGCTTTCATAGCTTATATATATATATTCCAGAAATCCTTGCTTTCGTTACTTATATATATATGTTCAAGAAATCTATACTTTCGTACCTTATACATTATTCAAGAAATCTATGCTTTTCCACCTTATATATATATATTCAAAATATTATACTTTATCTATACATGTGAGAAATCCATACTTTCATCCCTTATACATATATATTTGAGAAATCTATGCTTTCCTGCCTTATATATATATGTTCAAGAAATCCATGCTTTCATGCCTAGTGTGCACCACAGGGCGAGTCGGTCCGAGTTTCTTATCCCAACAACTCGTTTATCTATTAACTCGCCTTGGTCTCTGTCAGTCACAACTCACTTCGGCCTACTTTGCCAATTAATCAGTGATCTGTAGATTACTCGCTAAGACCCTATACTAACCTTATTTATACTTACGCAACTACCAAGGCTTGTTATTTTCCATTCTTGTCTCCATTCGTCTCTAGTGTATTTGCATAACTTCTTCGTAGATTTGTTTCTCCCTCAAAGGCCTCTTGTTTCTATGGAGGGTATTGTCACTACTATACTCTGGATTATAGTTGTTGTCACAGATTGCCCCTCTTGTAATAGATTGTACCTCTTCTCCCAGATTGCTCATTCTGTCATCTCCAATATATATATTCTTCTGCTATAGATCATGGATTATAGTACTGATCTTACCAAGTATGTTCCTGTCCCTCTTATGGTTTTTCCCTATATCACTATTCTTGTTACGGATTCCTATTCTTGTCACATATTACTTCTGCTATCATAGTTTTCCGAATTGTTCTTCACTTTAATAATGATCTCATGTCTACCCAAGATGTCCCCATATTCTACATGGGAGATTACTCCTATTCTCTCTAACTCAATTCACAACCTATAAAGAATAAATCAGCAAAACAAAAAGTAATAGCAAATTACAATCGTAAACCAACCACGCAGTCATTGTGAGAACTAATTCATGCAAGTTTCCATGTAGCTTATGATAGAATTGTTCCCCCATTCATATAGAATATAAGTAAGCACAACTATATTCAGGTTTATAGCATATTTAAGAAAACTCACACACTATACCAACTAACACCCATACATATAAAGAAACCCACGTATATAAAGGTAAGCTAACTAGAATAACTAATTCACCCTGGTTTCCCTATGGCTTATGATAGTTTCCCAATTCATTTGAAATATAAGTAAGCACAATTAAACTAAAAAAAAATAACAACTATACTTAAGATAATAAGGATATGAAGGAAAACCATACACTATACATATAAAGTAAACCATGCACACAAAAGAAACTACGTATACAAAGAAAAGCTAACTGGAAAAAGCAAAACTCATTTACAAAAGAAAATCCTCTTACAAAAGAAAAGTAATGAATAAAGGATAATTAACTATACCTAGTTTAGTGTATGCCCTACCAAGTATACAGGCTCATACTTTGTAATTCTTATACTAAGTTGGCTATAACTTTTTCTGAAGTCTCATTGCTATTAAAGGTATTAGATTGATGGCTGGAGAAGTAGAGCATTTAGTACCACAATATGGGGTGGTCAGTATTGGTGTCCCACATTCCTCCCGCAATATACTATATTAGAACAATCCTATTTTTGTTGCTGACTGCGCACTGAAACTATAGAATAGGCTAGAAATCTGACAGGTTCTGTATCCTACATTAAGATTATCTCCCTGGAACTCTTTATTTCCCTCCATACTACTCTCATACTCTGAATCTGTATCACCACGTCCAGATGGTCCATCTAGAGTGACTGGCACCATATGGCAGAGGAATTCTATGTTATATCTAAGAGCTTGTCTTTCCTGACTCATATCAATTTTATCAAGATCAGCTAATCTTTCCTCTACATATGTAGGAGTGTCTTTAAAGTCTCGTTCCATATATTTTGCATGCATTGAGTCCCAAAGTTTTGTCAATATCAGCGCTGTAATCATCTGGTGACTCATTCAGTTCCGGCAGTAAGGCAATATATATCGAGCACTGCTGAATATATGCTCAATAGCTACAGATATTAGTAGAATACTCACTGAGATGTCCCTTGCTATTCATGCCAGCGTCGGATATTCAATTGCATGAACCTTCCAATAGGATAGGGGGCACTGCTCATCTTGTATGGCCAGACTACTAGTTAAGTATCTCTTGATCTCTAGAATATTCTCTAATTTGGTCATTGTCTACTCTTGTAGTCGATGCAGGATGTAGGATTGCTCTGTATCATTGAGGTGACTCTTCTGAGCCTGGGGCTCTGGTGCATACCTAGCATAGTTGATATCAAAATACTTCTCAACCTGTATTCTAAGCTCCCAATAATGTTAGATTCTCATTTTTTCTTTCATAATATTATGGATGCATGTATTGTCACGGAATATATACTATAATATTTGTAGAATGGATACTTACTGGTAATATTCTACATATGGTATGCAGTCCACAGGCAGAATCCTGTACCGAGATATTTCCCCAATCCCTATACAGGAACAACTTCTTAAATAGATCTAAGATAGTTGCTAGATTATAAATGAGGGATTGTTTTTCTGTTCTGAAATAATACTTCTGTACGATGAGGTGACACCATTTCATCGTGCTCAGAAATCCTGAAGCTCATATTACACTAGCTGGAAGTTTGTGTACTTATTTCCGTTATTTTTTGATATAGTCAAAAATTTTATTATAGATGAATAACGTGTTATGGATAGTCGCATGCTGGCCTATGGAAACAGCATGTATATAATCAGAGATCGGTTTTAGAAACAATATAGCCTCCTAAACTTGAGCCTATTACTCTTGACTCACCTACAACTGGCTATACTTTCCTTCAGTTGTAGCCAAACTAATCTATTGTTCTATGTATGACTATAGCCACAATACCCAAGTAAGCATATTAAAAGTGGAGTTCCAGCAAGTTCTGATATCCTGTATGAGGCTCATAGATATGTGAGTATTATATTGGAGTTCTTTGAATTGTACCAACCATTGAGGACTGGCCACTATAGCTTTACAGAGCTCCCGAACCTAGAAAACTGTTAGCAAATAGGCCAGATGCAAGAGATTCTGTGACATTATGGAATTCCATAACAATCTGGGTGGCATGTCTATGAATATGAACGCGCACAATGTTATAGTGTATTGTAGAGCAGAGATGACTAACTTTGTATACTGATCACACGAATGTACCTAGCGCATACTTTTGCAGTACTTTGATTGAACTCTCGACTTGAGAAGCAGATAAGATAGTGTCATCATTATCTGGACTAGACTTTAGTTCTTTTATAAACTGGTTGCTTACCAAAGCAATAACATATGTCAGGCAGGGTAGTCTACATTGCTCTGCATCCCACTTGGGGCAGAAGACATTGGCCTGTAAATGCTTAGCCAGTGCTCCATTGACATTAGCATTGTCTGACACAATTGCTAAGACCCTGCTAGTGATACCTAAGTCCCAGATTATTTAGCTAAGCTTATTGGCCAGTTGTACTGCATTATGCGATTCCCCTCCAAGGAATTGGAATCCAATTGTATGTTGATTCGGTTGCCATTCTTTGTCTATATAGTCAAAAGTTGTACCTATAAATGCTAATTTATTGGGAGAGATCCAACAGTTAGTGGCAAGGTGAAGCAATGTATCGTCTGGGAGGCTTTTTTTCAGCTTCACCTGAATTTCTGCTGTATAGACATGTATGCTATCCCGAAGCATAGTAGGACTGGGAATAGTAATTTGAGGCCTGAGTAGATTTAGGAGGTGGTGAAACTGTGAATGCTCAATTGTTTGGAAAGGTAAATTTGCAGCAATAACCATCTTCATCAGTTCACATTGAAATACTTCATCACTAAATTAAGGAACCTGCATAGCACTAGTTGCAACGGTAGGTCTAGCTTATGTAAAATATATTATCAGTCTGTATTATTTTATTGGCATAGATTATATAACTACCCTTATAAACATGTTAGCAATATCCTCCTTCTTTTGCCCAGTCACGGTATGGTATTTGCCAGAGCTCAGGAGTGACTTCATGTATGTCATACCGAAGTTGAATACACTCGGGTCATGGTGCTGTAATACACCATTGTAATCTAAGGAATATATGAAAGGTTCTCTACTGCTGACTTTTACGCTTTGACTGAATTAAGCCTAGTGTATTAGCATTCGCAGTTTAGAATCCCATTGGGGTAGATACATATTGTTTCCCTCCAGTATATCCTTAACAAGATTATCATGGAGTTTGCTAGCCCAGTCGGTAGTCTCCTACCATTCCATGAAGCAGGCAGACTTTTCAGCCTCCTACTTGAAAGCAGTACCGCCCTAGAATCTAGTGAGGGACAAACCTATTGCAGATGAACTAGGAGCTAGAACGTTAGGAGAGAGAGACATATCAGTAATGCTTGATACTATTAGGCTATTGTACTTGGTCGATTGGTTAAGAAATATAGCAAGGAAGCAAGCATATTTAATAAATCTCTAGAATAGAGGATGGTATCATGGAAAACACTTCTTTTATAGAAATCCGCTACTGTTATGGAAAACCATCTCTGTCACAGAAAGGTGGGAGGCTTCAAGACGTGTATGTCTAAAGCTATAAGTACTTGCAGTAATTCAAAAACCCAACATTATATATAATTAAGGATACAGTAGAAAATAAATTTCAAGTATGGGCCGATACTTATACATCTACTGTACTCCAAACCCAAACCCAATCCAAAGCCACAATCCTCCACGCAAGCCAATATGTACTCCAATCATCATTTTCTGACACTTTTGAGGCTTCTAAGCTTCCCAAACTAGAAGATGACTCCTAGAACTTACTTTAAGTGCTAAAGCTTTCACTATTAGTTGTGCAGGATGTACCTGAGGAACCACTGTACTTCGAATCCAATGCATATTCTTCATTGCCAGTAATTATATCCACTTCCATATTCGTATCACTCTTACTAGGTATGGAAGTGTTTCATTGTAGTAAGGTGCATCTCCAAGTCCAGTTGGGTATTGCATAAAAGTTGATTATCTCTGGAGGTCTATATGAGATTAGCCTGACATTATGATTAGATACAACATCAAGAACATGCTTCTGAAAAGGTAGAAGCGAGATGCGCTCTCTATAGTATTATACTATTATCCTTGGTGATGGGTGCCATGGTTGGGGTACAAATATACAGTGTCAAAACACCAAGGCGTCTAGTATTCGATAGGTCTTAAAAAGCACCTACAATAAGATAAGTTACTGCCTAGATATTCTTCGGCCCTATGTTCACTTACAGATAGGAATTGACAATTTTCACATAAACCCCAGGATAACGTACACATACCATTGGTAATTGGTCGCCAGTAAGTCAGGTAAAAGCTGAAAAGAATAACCCATAATAAATCGTAAGGAGTGTAGTCATCTAGGTAAAATGGGTCCCAAGTAGATGCAGCCCCAGGATGTAAGTGATAGCGACCTATCACGATCATCTCCAGAAGTACCTGGGCTACTACTTAAGACTTAATCTTACTCGCATCGAATTATTCCATAACCAACAGTGTAGCCTCAACTCTTATTAATTCACTACTGCGCAGGCTTAGGAAATATTGTAGTCTATTTCTCTATTCCCACAACTCTCTGAACCGTTCAAATAACTCTTCATCATCAGGATTCTCATAGTTTTCTGCCATATCTAATATGAAATGGCAATACTTACATGCTATATATATAATCTTATTATTTTTTATTATTTTTCTTTTTTTTTTTTTTTTTTAGAAAAATTGCTCATATTCGATAACTATTTCCTATTCTAGCAATCATCTGGATAAGATCTGGTTCACATACCTAATGTAGTGGATAGGTGTTTTGACTTACAAACTGCACCTACGTTGGCACAGTTAGTTAGGTCAAAATGCCTCATATCTCCTAATCTAGTTGGCACCATATCCCCATCTACCTCGCAACCCCTAGTCTAGTTGGTACTGCAACCCCATACATTCCGTTACTTTATCCAAGTAGATCTGTAAGAGCTCTAGTTTTGCAGTAACCTAATTTCAATGTGGGCTACATTTCTAGTTATGCTAAGATATGGTGACTAGTGCTGCTATACCTTGATAAATCTAACATTCAGATCGCACCTTTCTTGTGAACTTCCTTAGTTAAGCTCAACACAGAAACTATAGGTATGCAGCTCAGTTAGTCTCAATTAGACCCTCAGCACTATAGTTCACATGAAAATTTAGTATGGTATGTGAACATATTCAGTAATGATAGCCCAATTGAAGTACCTATGCTCACTTGAGATAACTGCAAGTCAGTTGGCATCAAGTACAGCACTAACTAGTCTATGAGAAATCACCTAGTCCAGCATAATAGTGTGGTTAGAATGACTACTATCATAATTAAACTAGTCCTTAACAAGATAATCAATTCATGAGTCAACAAGTATATACATTACAGTTTGAAGACAAGAATATCAGTCTGTAACAAGATGATTAACCTATCCATGACAATCTGTGACAATCCGTAACAATCCGTGACAATCCATGACATATGAAAAATCTACGATAAGACAACCAGGTAATTCCAGCGGCATCAAATTCTCAATCTTGTAGTTAAAGTTACTACTATATGTAATGACTAGCCTCATTAAGACAAGTTACCCCTCAGGTTCTGCTTTTTTCTTCACTATAAGTTGTATAGGCTTATCTCTACTCAACAAGTCTTGGAGGCCAGTTTACCTTAGCAACAGAGACATTGAGGAGCTAGAGGGTAGAGGCCATAGCCAGATAGTAGCCAGAGTTATGCTAGATAAATTCTGCATGTCCAACCTGCTCCTTCAATCAAAACAGCAATCACTCCTTATTCTTACTATCTCACATACGGAACAACACTATATATACTATATGGAACAAAATTATATACATTATATATACTATGCATACCAATTCGATGAGAGAAATGGGAGGGCAAAGCATGGCCTCAAAGTATGAACTTCTCATATTTAGTTTCTTGCCTAATATTATTATTTGGCAGTTATCTACGAAATCTTGGAATGTGTGATCAGGGCTTAATAGGCTTGCCCAATTGACCTGTCGCACTAGATAGATTTCGATCATATTTTCATTGCTCCCTGAGGACAGAGCCTTTAGAAGCCATAGGCAACTGCACGTGCTAAAAGCACTGAGGCTTATAGTAGTAGAAAATGGTTAAGCCTCCAGTAGACAGAAAAAGGATCATGGAAAACAAACAGACCTTGTTATAAGCTAGCAGCTAATCCAAACTTTACAATAGTGATATTAGGAGCTGATATCCATTGTGCTACTATTGTCGCAGGCAAATAGAAGTGCCTACCACCCCGAGCAAAGCAGTGACAGAAGTCAAGGACGATGAAGACGATTTTGTTCCTAGCGAGCAGGTAGAGAATAAAGAAAATAACAAGCCTATCTCATGTACCCAATATCAACTTTCCCAATTTATTCAACCTCCTTCTTACTTCTAAGACCCTTCAATGACCTTAGACCCCTCCACTTCTAGTTGCCTTCCAGGGAATCCTAATTCTCCATTGCGAGTAGTAAATAATTTGCCTGATGAAGATGAGGTCATTATTCTCCAAAGGATAAAGACTATGAACTATAAACAGTGGCTCCACCAGCAACGAAGTGCTCGTGATTGGAATCGGTGGGAAAGATAGAAGGCAGCTGGGAATAAAGAGCCTCAAAATATCAGCTCAATGGACTCCACAGGGCATCTTATCAGGCCTGGGGATTCAAATATCCATATTGCCCATATTGGCCCCATAACCATGAATTTTAGAAAGTAATAAATCTAGTTTATGATGTGTATATATTATTTATCTGGTTAATGATGTGTATATATTATTCATCTAGTTCATGATACGTACATATTGTTTGGAATGCACTATATATATAGTCATACTACTCATTGATTAATAATACGAATACTAGCATACAAAGAATGAATGAATGCCTTTGTCTACTTTGTCTTTGTTTACTTTAACTCACCTTAAATTGTAAGAATATCATCTATTTCTCAGAATAAACATTTCAACCCACATATAAGTTGTGCTCACAATAATCAAGTGGTATATGCTAAAAGCTCTATAACCTGAGACAAGACGTGAGTGAAAGATGCTGACGGAGACATCACAGACATTTTAACTTACTGTTACAAACCAACCCTTGCCCATGTCCCAAGAACCTCCGGCCCCTGTTTTGTATTGGCAACCCATGCACTTGCCAACTCATATATACTTGCGGCTCAACATGATGCTGACTCAGTACGAATTTACCGTGCTATTGCTGGCCCTTTGGTTGCTATTCCAATTCTAGTAACTCGAACCCTGATCCCAGCCCTGACCTGCATGACAACCGACCGCATCCCGGAAGTCCAGATTAGGTACTCGCTTATTTGGGAATCTACTAGAACCATCTAGTAAATTCATATCCTAAGGAATAGAATGTTTTGTCGGAACTCTATGGTTTTCTAGTTCACGCACGAATCTTCTAGTTCATTCTTTATGCTTTGTAATCCCGGGTTTCTAACGAGAATTATGAGTCTTAAATGATACTGGATTCCTATAAAAGGAACCAGTTTCTCCTGTCTATTTCCCTTCTCTCTTCTTCTTCACGCAACAACTTGTTTACCCCCCTGTATTTAGTTGTTCACAATATATCGATCTTCTATCTCTTGAGTGTAGCTCAGACTTTCACGCCCCTAGTCTTGACCTTGTTTATGCCTACTCGTTTGACCTTGGTCTCGTCCAAGTCCCCTCCGACCTCCGAATCCGTACACCTGCTCGATCTTGTCAATCCCGCGCTTCTCTAGTACTTGAACCTTTACTACCTCCCGCTTAATCCTAGGATCCCGAACTACTCGCAACGTACCTTGCACTCCCACAAGTCCCGGCCTTCGTACTATTGGTAGTTCGGATTAGGGTTCATTACACTTTGTTGCGTGCCTTATAGTCTCCACTACGCAAAATGTCTTCTTCTACGCAGCAACAACAGCAGGTACCACCATCTGATGATGATCAATGGCGTACCTTAGCATCAATTCCCCGGGACACTCCTCCAGAACCCCCTACTATCTTCCCTATCCTTCCAACAGGGACCCCAACTTCCTTTTATTCCTGGATTCATGGGGCTTTTGGTGCAGGCATACGATCAGGACGAGGAGTCCCTACTAATTTCGATATTCCTGCTACAGGTACTTCTACGACTACAGAATGTTGTTGGCACTATTAC
Organism: Terfezia boudieri ATCC MYA-4762; assembly: GCA_003788615.2. Lineage (NCBI taxonomy): Eukaryota > Fungi > Ascomycota > Pezizomycetes > Pezizales > Pezizaceae > Terfezia > Terfezia boudieri. Next base: position 52,415 of record ML121579.1, on the reverse strand, counting down.
AATAAGGGATACGAATATGGAATTACGGCTTCTAGTTTAGTTCCCAGCTCTACTTCTGCATCAACATCCTCCCGAGCTCCAAAACTCCATGAACCAGAGAACTTTGATGGTACTAGATCTAAGTTCACTAGATTTATGATCAAACTCTCATTAGTATTCTCATCTGACCCTACCCGGTATAATAATGAAGCTGTGAAAATCGTCTATGCAGTATCTTATTTAACAGGGTCTGCAGCTGACTGGTTTGAGCCTCATCTTGATCGAACTACGGGATTGATCGACTTCGATTCATATGAAGAATTCGCAACAGCATTAAAGAATGCATACGATGACCCTGATGCCCGTGCTACCGCAGAACGAAAACTCCTTGCTCTCAAACAAGGAAATAAGGACTGCTCCACTTACCATGCTGAATTCGCGACATATGCTGCTGCCCTCAGTCTGGATCACCGAACCAAAATCTCCTTCTTCACGAATGGAACAAACCAAGCTCTTAGGATCGCACTCTCCTATCAAGCTACACCTCCTGAAGACTTCGATGAATTTGTCCAACTTTGTATTAAGTTGGATAATAGGGCTAAGATATTGAACCAAAACCCGTCTAAGACTACTGGCCCTAGTCACCAAACTCCCGCTTCTGCCTCCCGACCTTCTGTTCCTTCTACTTCAGTTGGAACTACTCTTGGACCAATAGACCTCTCAGCTTCTCGGAAAAGAGGTCCCCTTACTGATGATATCCACAAGCATCGTTATGAAAATGGACTTTGTATGTATTACGGAAATGCGGGTCATTGGGCTACAAACTGCCCTGTTTCTGCCAAAAATAAAAAACTAGCTACTGCTAGCACTGCTCCACCCCCTCTTGATACTACTACTACTCCCGGACCTTAGACCCTCTTCGAGGTTCCAAAAAACTAGGGCACTCTTTGAATAACGATGGCAGTTCAAAGAGCGCCAGGATGCATCCTGGTGCCATCTCTCATGATCTTGTTTCTTTTGTTAGTTCTAACTCATTTTCTGCTTTGGAGGAAATTCATCTCGAAGGAACTGGATATGTTTTACCTGTAGTTTCTCGCAAGTCTCGTCAACGACTTGCTCGTCGACGTCGTCTTGCTTCTGCTTTAGTTATCTCTGCACTTTCTGTTATTCATGATTTGAGGTCTGATGATCCACTTATTTTACCATGCCTTGTCAATGAAAACCTTTCTGGAACCTGCATGGTAGACTCGGGGGCTAGCTCCCAGTTTATCGATCTTGACTATCCCTTGAACCTGAACTTGCCTCTTGACTTGAAACCTAAGCCTGAGGACCTTGTACTCGCAGATGGAAAACATTCTCTTGTAGGACAAATAACCTATATGTGTACCTTGAAGCTAACTATAGACCAACATATGGAAGAACTTACCTTCCATGTAACTAAGCTAGCTGGTTGGAATATCATTGTTGGAAAATCATAGCTCAAATGTCATAACCCTACGATCAACTGGACTCACAATACTATTGCTTTTGCCTTTGGATATTGTCATGCACACTGTCTCCCTATACGAAACTCAAGAAATACCATATAACCCTCCGAAACCCTCCGAATTTCGATTATCTCATGGGCTGCCTTCCGAATAGCTATTAAGGATCCTGAAGCCAAATTATGTATTGCAGCTATATATACCTCCCCAGAAGACGATGACGATAATAGCGAGTCTGCTGCCAAGCTTATACCTCCTGAATATCATGAATACCTATTTCTTTTTTCTGAAAAAGAAGCCCGAATCTTGCCCCCTCACCGTTATGTTGACCATGCAATTCCTTTACAAGATGGAGCTAAACCTCCATTCGGCCGAATGTACTCTATGTCTGATGCTGAACTAAAGGAAGTGAGGAAATGGATTGATGAAAATCTCTCCAAATCCTTTATTCGAGCAAGCTCCTCATCAGCTGCCTCCCCAATCCTTTTTGTAAAAAAAAAGGATGGTTCCCTCCACTTCTGTGTCGACTACCATGCTTTGAACAATATTACGATCAAAGATCGTAACTCTCTACCTAGAATCGAGGAAACTCTGAACCAAATTCGAAGTTGTAAATATTTTACTCGACTCGATCTCCGTGCTTGCTTTAATCAAATTCGAATCAAGGAAGGCGATGAGTGGAAAACAGCCTTCAGAACTCGTTACGGATTATTTGAGTTCCTTGTCATGCCCTTCGGGTTAACTAACGCACCTGCAACTGCCCAAAGGTTTATGAATGACACTCTACGAAAATACCTTGATATGTTTTGTGTCTGCTATATAGATGATATCTTGATCTACTCAAAAACTTGGAAAGAACACAAGGAACAAGTTCGGAAAGTCCTACAAAAGCTGAAAGAGGCTGGGCTATTCATTAAACCTGAAAAATGCGAATTCTCCGTTAATAAGACCACGTTTCTTGGTTTTATTATCTCTGAACATGGCCTCGAAATGGACCCTGAAAAGGTTAACGCAGTCTTTAACTGAGAAATCCCAAAATCCGTTAGGAACATACAATGTTTCCTTGGATTCGCTAACTTCTATCGACGGTTCATTAATAAGTATTCTTACTTATGTCAACCCCTCTTCAATCTACTCCAGAAAGACATACCTTTTCTCTGGGATTCATCATGTGAGGAAGTCTTTGAACTCCTCAAACAAGCCTTTACTTCTACCCCCATACTCCGACACTTTAATTCCGACCTCGAAACTATCATCGAAACAGATGCTTCAGACTATGTTACTTCGGGTATTCTCTCCCAAAAACATTTAGAGAATGGGAAACTCGTTCTTCATCCAGTTGCATTTATCTCCGAAAAAATGTCACCAGCTGAATGTAACTATGGAATCGGTGATAAGGAACTTCTCGCCATTATTTTAGCCCTTGAAAAATGGCATATATATCTGCACCAACTACCAAGACCTTTCATGATAATCACGGACTACCACAACCTCCAGACCTTCACGACTAAGGCACTCCTCTCTCGCCGACAAGCTAGATGGGCTTAAGAATTAGCCCAATATGACTTTAAGATTATTTTTCGACCAGGAAACCAGAATGCTAAGGCTGATGTATTGACTAGACGATCTGGAGATCTCCCTGAAGAAGGGGATGAACATGGCCATCCTATGCAAGCTTTAATACCCACCGAAAAATTCTCCCTTTCTGCCGCTTCTATTACCAATAATGAGGATATCCGAGTCGCCTTGAAAACTGATAAACTTTCTCTCGAAATAATTCATGCTCTCGAAACTAATATCAGGAAACATGCACTAGTCCCTTTATCAGAATGTAAAATTTCTGATGGACTAATCTTGGTTAATGATCTTGTTTATGTTCCTAACTCCCCTGAAATTCACCTCCACATCCTTCGTAACTGCCATGATCACCCCGCTACAGGACACCCTGGTCGAGCAGCTATATACGAACTTGTATCACGAGATTATTGGTGGCCAAAAATGTGCCAAACTATTGCACAATACCTCCGAAATTGTGATACATGTACCAGAATTAAACTCGCCTGCCATGCCCCTTATGGTCTTCTAAAACCCCTCCAAGTACCATTTAAAAAATGGTCATCTGTTTCTCTCGACCTTGTTACAGGGCTCCCTACCTCTAATGGATTTGATGCTTTACTTGTAGTAGTTGACCGACTCTCGAAAATGGCTCACTATATCCCAACAACAATAGATGTCAACTCCAAGCAAATTGCAAAGCTTTTTTTTGACAATATATTCCGCCTCCATGGAATTCCTGACTCTATTGTCTCTGATCGAGGTACCCAATTTGTCTCTGAATTCACCCGCTCCCTCATATCCCTAGTAGGAATTCAACAAAAAGTTTCTACTGCCTTCCACCCCCAAACAGATGGCCAAACCGAAAGGATCAACGCAATTGCGGAACAATATTTACATGCCTACTGCAATTACCAACAAGATAACTGGTCTGAACTAATCACGATGGCAGAATTCTCATATAATAATACCCTGTCTGCTACCCTTGGAATTACGCCATTCCAAGCTATGTACAGAGAAAATCCTCACTACCAGATTAATCCAAACCCTGCAAAGAAACTTCCAGCACCTTCTGTCATCAAGGATTATGCCGATTGCCTCTCAGAACTCGATGCCAACCTTAGATCTGAAATGATGTGGACTCAAGCAACTTATTCGAAACAAGCCAATAAATCTCGAATCCCCCCTCCTAAGCTAGAAATCGGCGATGAAGTATGGCTACTACGCCGACACATCAAAACAACTCGTCCCTCCACTAAGCTAGATTTTAAGAAGCTTGGTAAATTTTGAATCATCCAGAAGATCTCCTCCCATGCTTATAAACTCGACCTTCTCGCTTCCATGAAAATTCATCCCGTCTTCCATATCTCTCTTCTCCAACCTGCATCAACCGACCCCTTACCACGGCAAATTCAATCTCCACCTCCCCCGATTATTATTGAAGACGAACCTGAGTGGGAAATTGACGAGATTGTTGACTCCCGTTTCCGTGGACGTACGCTTAAATACCTTGCTCACTGGATAGGATATGACGAGCTTACTTGGGAACCTGCTGACCTGTTTTTAAATGCACCTAGCGCTGTGAAAAAATTCCACGCTTCGTACCCATCTAAACCTCGACCCCGCACTCTACCAAAATGAGTGGACTCGGAACTCGTCACAATCCCTTTATCATCCCAAATGATGAAGAACTCGACTATGACTCGCAGGAGCTCGTCCTCAGAGGAGGGCCTACTGTTACGAACCAACCCTTGCCCATGTCCCAAGAACCTCCGGCCCCTGTTTTGTATTGGCAACCCACGTACTTGCCAACTCATATATACTTGCGGCTCAACATGATCCTGACTCAGTACGAATTTACCGTGCTATTGCTGGCCCTTTGGTTACTATTCCAATTGTAGTAACTTGAACCCCGATCCCAGCCCTGACTTGCATGATAACCGACCGCATCCTGGAAGTCCAGATTAGGTACTCGCTTATTTGGGAATCTACTAGAACCATCTAGTAGATTCATATCCTAAGGAATAGAATGTTTTGTCGGAACTCTATAGTTTTCTAGTTCACGCACGAATTTTCTAGTTCATTCTTTATGCTTTGTAACCCCGGATTTCTAACGAGAATTATGAGTCTTGAATGATACTGGATTCCTATAAAAGGAACCAGTTTCTCCTGTCTATTTCCCTTCTCTCTTCTTCTTCACGCAACAACTTATTTACCCCACTGTATCTAGTTGTTCACAATATATCGATCTTCTATCTCTTCAGCGTAGCTCAGACTTTCACGCCCCTAGTCTTGACCTTGTTTATGCCTACTCGTTTGACCTTGGTCTCGTCCAAGTCCCCTCCGACTTCCGAACCCGTACACCTGCTCGATCTTGTCAATCCTGCGCTTCTCCAGTACTTGAACCTTTACTACCTCCCGCTTAATCCTAGGATCCCGAACTACTCGCAATATACCTTGCACCCCCACAAGTCCCGGCCTTCGTACTATTGGTAGTTCGGATTAGGGTTCATTACACTTACACAAGTTGGGCCCAAAATATTCAAAGGTTGAGTTGGGTCACAAGAGTAGTCACACAGGTTAATTTAGCAAACTTGAAGTCAAACGATAGTGTATTTCACTAAATTGTAGAAGTCTTACACTATATCCAGTATAATACCCACTATTGCCTATTACCAGCATCAGCTAGAAGGCTTCATTTCAGTAGGTATGTACTCCAAGATTATGAATGATCAAAACTGGTACCCTAGGGTTGTGTCATAGATGGTATCATGGACTGGAGATCCCAAGTCTACAGATCTGACAAGAAAGCGTATAGCCAACAAATTATCTGAGACTACCAAAGTAAAGAATTACAATAGTAGGCCCCATATAGAAAAAGAAGGTGCCATCCAAAAGGAACACAAGATCTGAGAGTCCAAAAGCAGACAAACCCAAGTGGAGAAAGACATCTCTGACAACTGCAGCTGTGCCTGACCTAGTCAGGTCTAACCTAGCTATGTCTGGGGCAGCTGTACCTAACCCAGCCCCAGTTATGCTAGTAAACCTATATGAGAAGTATGCAGACTTTCTTTGGGGCTCCAAAGAATTTGACCCAGACACAGAGTTTAGTGGGGGTTGGAAAGTTTAGTAAACATCAACCAAAACACACACCAGCAAAATTCGGGAAAGTCAGAAAAGATTGTTGAGTCCTCTACTAGCTTTTGAAGGAGCTAAGGACTAGAAGCGCCAAAAAGTTAATAGGGCTCTCAAAGGAGGTGTAGTAGAGAGTGAGTACACGACTGTTACCAGTGTACCAATCGGGATGAAGAGGAATGAGCTCAGTGATATGCAATGCAGCAAGTTCGAATGACTTTTCCAAAAGACTTGGGAGGTGATATTAGTTCGGAAGAAAGCAAATATTTTACATCACTGGTATGGGCTCTCCTAAGTACAGTAGAGGTTTTATTTTGAGTTGGGCGAAGGTGATAATATACTTGTATATATAATTCTAGAAGATGATTTGGAAGAAATGGCAACAAAGCCAGTAAATGAGTTTAGTATCATTGTTAGGATTGAGACAATTTCATGCCAAGCATATGCATGGTTCGAGGCCCTAGTCGATTAGCAATATGTATAGGATAATGCAATTGCAATAGCTGATCCCATCATATAGGAAATGGAAATAGCCGAAAGGGGTGCGGAAGATTGTTTAAGTGATGCACTTAAGGATATTAAACTTATAAGTTTTCTCCCTTCAGAAGTGTAATATATTATTCACTATAGCATAGGACTCCGAGGATGAAAGTGATGGTTAGGTTCTAGAGGATGATCTCTTGTCATCTGATACTGAGGCCAATCTTACTGATTCCAACGATAATGGTAAGGTACATGTGGTGAAGGATAGAATGATCAAAACTCCTTTATGGCCAGTATCGAGGCTGTATTAAAAAGGGTTGCCCCGAACTGGTAGCGATCGCTTCTTAGGACTCATCCTAAGTGACCCAGATGATGATAATTATAAGGATGAAGTGGAGATTCAAGGGTAGGAGCAAATGGATGAAGGGAAAGAAGAGGATGAAGAGAATGAGGAGAGTCAAGGGTATGAAGAGAATGAGAAGAGTCAAGGTGAGGATGAGGTCAAGAAAGAAGAACTAGATGCATAATGACCATATATGAGATGTCACGGAGCCTACACTTTATCATAGACTTCACATATCTCTGTTGGTATCTAGTAATTTATTTCTCTATTTCTCTATCATCAAATGTATTGGAATTCTATTTGGTATTAGTTATCTCATTATTCTATAGGTAAGGATTTTTTTTTTTTTAAGATACTTAGGCTAGTAGGAGCATTTTAATCGATGGTTTGTACATGAAACAGATATGTAGACTCCCAACCTAGTCTACTCTCAACCTACCTGCAGTACTAAACTAACTCATAGGGCGCAGCCTCTTTAAAGGTACTATGATGACACTGAGTGAATTAGGATGAGGTGAGTAAATATACCATGAAGATAGCAGTTTAATTATGTACATGACTAACAGCCTGATAGAGGGGCATTTCCCAACCTGAGCTTTATTGTAATATCCTTTATTGGTTTCCTTTGTTTAGTTTCCTTCATCTAAAGGAACAAGTGAAGTATCATACTAAACTAGCTAACTTGCAGGAACATGCAGGGAAACTTGGATTCATTATATGATGTTATATTCGGTCTAGATCTTCACAACCCTCTCTGTCTACAAGCTTATCACCATTACTTCTTGCTTAAAAGGTTCATTAGCTCCTTTACTACCTAATATATCAGAATGGCAAGAACAAAGCAGGTTGTAAAGAAAAACCTCGAGGGTCTACTATAGCAACCGACTACTTCACAAGTCCCTAAGAATATAAAAACAGTCATAGGACTAAAGAAAGCGGTAGTACAAAAAACCATAAGAAAGTGGTCATAAGGATGTTAGCATTCCATTCTATACCTGAAACACCAGTGATACTAAAAAGAATGAGGACTAATCTAAGTTATTACTAGTGAGCCTCATACGACAGATTAGAGATCAATAAAAAAGTGCAGAGCTGATACTTCCAAAGATTGCTTTCTGCAGGCTGTATAAGGAGATTGTGCAAAATGTGAATAGGGATTATAATGACAAATTCTCGCAGATGATAAATCAGAATAATATAGAACATATTCAAGTGAGGGCAACAGATACTCTATAAGAGGTGGCAGAAGTATATATGTATGAGTTTTTCACCAGTAGGTCAAAATATATAATGTATTATAGATGCTATTATAGATAATACGGCTAACCCAAGAATACAGAAAAGCAGTGAACTTGATTGCGACACAAAGCAGTAAAACTCACAATAGACAAACAATCCTACAGTAGAATGTTAAACTATAGCACAAAATTCAGGCAAATGTATTAGCTGAGGGTAATGTGCCCCTGGTATTTCTATGATGACCTATTGTGCAGCCACAAATTCGACTACGACCACAAGTATACTCTGCAGCAGCAGCAAGGCTGGTAGCAGCAGCAGAAGTGGGAGCTGTAGGAGCAGGAGGGGCGGCAGCAGCAGTAGCAGGACCAGAGGTAGCAGTAGCAGCAGAAGCAGGAGCTACAGCAGAAGTGGGAGCCGTGGCAGGAGCAGGGCCAGCAGCACTAGCGCCAGCAATATTAGGAGCAGCAGCAGTAGTAGTAGTAGTAGCAGCAGCAGCAGTAGGTACTGGAGGTGTGATAGGAGCAGGGGCAGTAGCAGTAGGAGTGGAAGCCATAGTAGGAGCAGGAGGAGGTACAGTAGTACTAGCATCAGCATCAGCATCAGCAAAGGTAGCAGCACGAGGGAGAGCAGGGACAGTAGCAGCAGCAGTAGGAGCAGCAGCCCTGTTAAGAGCAAGGGCGGCAGCAGCAGTAGGAGGAGGGCCAGCAGTAGTAGGAGGAGGGGAGTAGCAGCAAGAGGCACAAGTACCCAATGATCATTCCTTTATATTAGAATACTATATATCACCTAGCAGAAAATTCACAGTTACTAAGGGTGAAATTATAGTTATAAGAAGGACCAGAACTTAGGGGTATTTACATCCACAGACGACAAGGGACCGCTATGATGTAATACGATTCTGGTTTAGATGTCAATTACTATAGAATACAAATACCTAAACACCTGATAGCTAAGGTAAATATTAGGATCTTTGATGAATTAGGTTCTGGTACCTGACTTCCTACTAGTTAAACCTAATTCCACCAGCCAAGTGCTTGTTTTAGTGAATGTTTTGGGTACTTTAGGGGGAAAAGGGATATGGTTTTAGGGATTATTCATGAATACTTTTTGGGTTTGAAGAGTTTATTCTTATGTCATAATTCGTTATATACTTCATAGATTATTTCTTAACTATGGGAGGATTTTCTGTAGGGTTCTTAGGTAGAGGAGTAGAAAGGATGTGTGCTAGAATAATGATTAAGGGTGATTGACAGTGTTTCATATTCTTCTAATGCTATATATTGTTCTTTTTATGTTAGGTATTAGGATGAGATTTGGTAAGATACCAGGATGTTTTTCTCCAGTGATTACCTGAGATATTTAGAGAAAGGATTTTTGTTTGGCCACATAACATAGTATTTGTGGAGATTACTACAAGACTATAGTTTATGGACAGATGGGAGAATGTGTGGAGTTGAAGATAAGTAATGAGTGCCCATAATACATAGAAGGTAGAAGCAAATTTTAGACAAGAGCAAGCAATCCGTAATAAGAGCAGTCAATCCATGACAGAGAAAGCATTCCATGATAGCGGAAGATTGGAATGTGTAATACAAGCAATCTATGAAACCCAGACATACAAGCAATCAGTAGTAGCGGAAGCAATCCATGACAGTACAAGCAATCCATCGGCATAGTATACGGAATAGGTAATATGGAATCGGTCATGTGTAGGGTAAAAAACAAACGAGTTTTCAGAAATAATATTGAGGCATTTTGGGTGTAGAGAATACAAAATATTTTTTTTTATGTAACAAAAAAATGGCTTGGCGCGTAATCTGTAGATCACCGATTAATCGCGAGTCGAGTTGGAGTTGTGAAAAGCCGGCTCGGCGAGTTTGTTAGTAGCCGAAAACTCGTTCCGAGGCAAGTCTTGGCGAGCGAGGCGAGTTTTACTCACCCCGTGGCGCACACTATTCGTACCTCATACATTATTCGTGAAATCCATCCTTTCCCGCCTTATACATATATATTCGAGAAATCCATACTTTCGTGCCTTATCTATATATTCGAGAAATGCATGCTTTCACGACTTATATGTATATTTTCCAGGGCTTCTGGCTTTCGAGGGTCATGTGAGATTCAAGAATATCTAGAGGCCGCGAATGCATGAATTCATGCATGGCCAAGGCCAATCGCGAAGGCCGACGATATAGACTTTCCGAAGACAATGAGATAGCAGATAACGAGAAAAGTGGTATGACCCGCTCCGTCCACTGCTGCAAGCAGTGCCTGGGCTGGTAATAGTCTTATTGGAAAATCGTAGCACTACGATATGTGTGGAATGTATGAATTCGAGGCTTATATATATTCCTGCATTCGCACCTTATATATATATTGTAGGAACTCCTGTATTCGCACCTTATATATATATTGTAGGAACTCATGCATTTGCGGCTTGTAGGGACTCATGTATCCGCGGCTTATATATATGATGTAGAAACTCATGCATTCGCGGCTTGTAGGGACTTATGTATCCACGCTTTATATATATTTTGTAGGAACTCCTGCATTCGCACCTTATATATATATTGTAGGAACTCATGCATCTGTGGCTTATATATATTATAGGAACTCATGCATTCGCACCTTATATATATGTTGTAGGAACTCATGTATCCGCTGTTGTAGGAATTCATGCATATCTAGTGGCCGCACATACTTGAATTCCTAAATCATATATATAAGCCGCGGATATATGAGTCCCTACAAGCTGCGAATGCATGAGTTCCTACAACATATATTTAAGCCGCAGATGCATGAGTTCCTACAATATATATATAAGGTGCGAATGCAGGAGTTCCTACAATATATATATAAGCCGTGGATGCATGAGTTCCTACAATATATATAAGCTGCGGATGCATGAGTTCCTACAACATATATATAAGCCGCAGATACATGAGTTCCTACAATATATATAAGCCGTGGATATATGAGTTCCTACAATATATATATAAGGTGCGAATGCAGGAGTTCCTACAAAATATATATAAGGCACGGATACATGAGTCCTTACAAGCCGTGAATGCATGAGTTCCTACATCATATACTGTACCAAAAAGGGGGATGTTATCGCACTGGTAGTGCTGTCGCATCGTGCCCTCATTGTTGATACTTTAATGTCAGTTTGCAACTCGGATTTATTTCCGAATGCGCTAGACAACTTAATTTTGGTGGCATCGCGTAGGATCGAGTACGCATTGTGGAGTGTAAAATGTTTGCGATGGTGTTGTCCAGAATACCATTGAGTTAGTAAGTATTATACAGAATACCATTGACTTAGAAAGTATTGTTCAGAATACCATTGACTTAGTAAGTATTGTGGAGGCTAAAAAATGTTCGCCATTGTATTGTCGAAAATACCGTTGCGATACAGGTTTCCTGGCGATGTCACATCTGGCCGTATACCATGTGCACCCCTTATCAAAGCAGTATATCAAAAAATGTATGACTGTACATTATATGGCATGGGTGCCAGAGTGATACAGGATGGTGATTTTAGTGATCACGGATAGCTATTTAATTTGCCTAGAACCGTATATTAAGTAACACTACAGCTATGCTGAAGATCTTCAAATAAATTCATCTGTAGAATATATACAGTGGAAATATTTATTATATTCGCTAATTATATACATAGAAGTACTGAGAAATAGATATATATATAGAACATGTGCACACTAATACTCGCTCCTACTCTCACTCTAATACTCGCTCTAATACTTGCTCTAATAGGTACTCACTCTAATACTTGCTCTAATACTCGCTCTAATACTCGCTCTATACTCACTAATATTACTCGCTCTATACTTGCTCTAATCACTCTAATACTTGCTCTAATAATTGCTTTAATTACTTTAATATTACTGAATATGCCTTATAAAATTATATTAGACATTGGATAAAGAGCAAAGGGAAAAAGCATGAGGAGGGGGAAGTATATATACAGGAAAACCATAGTTGCCAAGGCCAATTGCCAAGGCCGATGATATAGACTTTCCGAAGACAATGGTATAGCAGATAATGAGAAAAGTGGCATGACCTGCTCCGCCCACTGCTGCAAGCACTGCCTAGGCTGATAATAGTCTTATTGGCAAATCGTAGCACTGCGATATATACAGAACGTATGAATTCCTACAACATATATATAAGTCATGGATATATGAGTTCCTACAAGCAACGAATGCATGAATTCCTACAAGATATATATAAGCCGCAGATGCATGAGTTCATACAACATATATATAAGGCGCGGATGCATGAGTTCATACAAGCCGCGAATGTATAAGTTCCTACAACATATATATAAGCCGTAGATGCATGAGTTCATACAACATACTTATGTATATATAAGGTGCGGATACATGAGTTCATACAAGTCGCGAATGCATGAGTTCCTACAACATATATATAAGCCACGGATACATGAGTTCATACAAGCCATGAATGCATGAGTTCCTACAACATATATATAAGCTGCATATATCGTAGTACTACGATTTCCCAATAAGACTATTACCAGCCTAGGCAGCGCTTGTAGCAGTGGGCTGAGTGGGTCATGCCACTTTTCTCGTTATCTGTTATCTCATTGCCTTCGGAAAGTCTATATCGTCGGCCTTGGCGATTGGCCTTGGCTACCCATCAATTCATGCATTTGCGGCCTCTAGATATGCTTGATTTCTCACATGACCCTCTAAAGCCTGAATCTGGAAAATATACATATAAGCCGCGAAAGCATGAATATATGTAGTCTGGTTGGAATATATGTATAACGCGTGCAAGCATGGATTTCTCGCATATATATGTATAAGGCATGAAAGCATGGATTTCTTAAGGCGTGAATGTATAAATTCATATGTGGCCAAGGCCGATTGCCAAGACCAAAGATATGAAGTGTCAGGACGCTGTTGCACCCCCCGCGGGCGTCCGGACGCACAGGACATACTGGACGTACCAGAATTTGCTCTTGTTATCTAGGTATATCTCATTGTCTTCGTAAAGTCTATATTGTCGGCCTTGGCAATCGGGCTTAGCAACTATGGTTTTTGTTACTTTCCTTACTCGCACTTTTTCTCTTTGCTCTTTATCCAATATCTTGTATGATTTTATAAGGCATATTCAGCAATATTAGAGGAATTAGAGCGATTATTAGAGTGAGAATTAGAGCGAGTATTAAAGTGAGAGTAGGAGCGAGTATTAGAGTGATTAGAGTGATTAGAGGAAGTATAGAGCGAGTATTAGAGCGAGAGTACCTAGAAGCGAGTATAGGAGCGAGTATAGGAGCGACTATTGGTATGCACATGTTCCATGTATATATCTATTGCCCAATACTTCCTATGTATATAAGTACTTAAGTACATATGTGTACTCACGTGATGTGAAGTATTCCTTTATATAAGTACAGCAAACAGCAAACAGTTGTCCGTTGCCCGTACTTGTATTTGTGACATATTCGTAGCCATCCCATATCTGTAATGTATTCTAATCTTCTTGGTATCTCTGCTGCACCGCTATTATATTTAATCAACTTCATGTATCAACATCACACTGCTAATATATTTAACCCACTTCAGGTCTCACCAAACTACGGAGTTATTGCGATCCAGGATTGCTGTGGTATTCTCGGAAGTATGTGGTATGACATAACTTTATTCGTAAGGCCGATAAAGTTCAGCCACCCGGACAGTACTCATGGTAATGATGGAAAAGCGGAATCGCCACCCGAGCGATAACATCCACCTTTTTGGTACTGTATATAAGCCGCGGATACATGAGTCTCTACAAGCCGCGAATGCATCAGTTCCTACAATATATATATAAGCCTCGGATGCATGAGTTCCTACAATATATATATAAGGTGTGAATGCAGGAATATATATAAGCCTCCAATTCATACATTCTACACATATCCCAGTGCTACGATTTCCCAATAAGACTATTACCAGCCTAGGCACCGCTTGCAGCAGTGGACGGAGCAGGTCATGCCACTTTTCTCGTTAACTGCTATCTCATTGTCTTTGGAAAGTCTATATCGTCGGCCTTGGCGATTCATCAGCAAAAAAAAATCTGCGTCACGACGCATGGACGATTTTAGTTGCACCTGGTGCCTCACCAAATTCTTGTTGCCTCCCGCGCACCCCTTGCGTGTCCTCAAAATATATGGCCTGCACCCCGTGCATCACCAAATTCTTGCTGTCTCCAGTGCATCACCAAATTCTTGCTGCCTCCAGCCCGTCCCATGCACGTCATCAAAATATATGGCCTGCACCCCGTGCATCACCAATATCTAGAGCTGGTGAAATTATGAAAACCACCAATGTCTAAAGCCGGCGAACGCATGAAAACCACCGATATCTAGTGCTGGCGAAAGCTTGAAAACTACTAATATCTAGAGCCTGCCAAAGCATGAAAACCACCGATATCTAGCGCTGGCGAATCCTTGAAAACCACTAATATCTAGAGCCCGCGAATGCAGAAAAACACTGATATCTAGTGCTGGTAAAAGCTTGAAAACAACCAATATCTAGAGCCCGCGAAAGCATGAAAACCTAAAAAAAAAAAAAAAAAAGCATGAAAACCACCAATATCTAACAATATATCGAGGCCAAAATTTACCTTTACCTTCTCATTTGTTTCCCATATATGGGTTTTTCCTCCTCTGTACTAGGTTTCCTCCAGCGCAGGAGGAGCTCCAACCGACGTGGTGGGATGATTGTAGGTACATAAGACAGGTAATCTGGTTTTAAGACAGCGCCAGTCGGTTGAGCAGCTGGATCCGACAGCAGCGGGCTGGCAGCAAGACACGGCACGGCAAGTGCCTATTTCCAAGGTGTGGCCGCCTGGGACTTAGAGCTTTTCTCCTGTTCATTTTTCATTTTCTCGCTCATTTGCTCACTCATTTTCCTACTCATTTGTTCACTCAATTCCAGGCTGGTTTGCTCGCTCAACTCCAGGCTTATCTGCTCACTCAATTCCAGGCTCATTTGCTCGCTCGATTCTAGGCTTATTTGCTCGCTCGATTCAAGGCTGATTTGCTCGCTCGATTCTAGGCTCATTTGCCCGCTCAATTCTGGGCTCATTTGCTTGCTCGATTCTAGGCTGGTTTGCTCGCTCATTTGGACGTGGATATCTAGGCTGGTTTGGGTGGTCATTTCTATGCTAATTTGTACGCGCTGGTTTGGACGGTCATTTCTATGCTCATTTGCACGTGGATATCTAGGCTGGTTTGGACGGTCATTTCTATGCTCATTTGCACGTGATATCTAGGCTGGTTTGGACGGTCATTTCTATGCTAATTTGCACGCATTATCTAGGTTGGTTTGCTCGCTCATTTGGACGTGGATATCGAGGCTGGTTTGGACGGTCATTTCTATGCTAATTTGCACGTAATATCTAATATCTAGCCTGGTTTGCTCGCTAATTTGGGCGTGGATATCTAAGCTGGTTTAGACGGTCAGATATATGGACTATTTGTACGCTGACTACCAGGGCTATTTGCACAGTCGGATATATAGGCTATTTGCACGGTTGGATATATAGGGCTATTTGGACGCTGACTTCTAGGGCTATTTGGACGGTCGGATATATGGGCTATTTGGACGCTGACTTCTAGGGCTATTTGGACGGTCGGATATATGGGCTATTTGCACGCTTGGATATATGGGGCTATTTGGACGCTGACTTCTAGGGCTATTTGCATACGGATGATAATGGCACGAGGACGGTGATCTCAGAATTTGGGGTGCCTTCATGGGGCAGTGTTTAGGCGCTTGTAATTAGCTAGTTTTAGGTTAAATCTTGAGAATATAATAACAAGTTGGAAAACGCATAAAATGCAAGCGCCAGTGAAAAACAAGCGCAGTCGCAGTCGCAGTCGCGCTATCGCGCTTATGCTACGAAACCCTTCGCATTGGAATACCAAGTTAAATTAGGACTCCATTCATGAAGGAATAAAGTAAGATGTATAATTAAGAAAGCAGCGGACAATGCTTCAGTCACGAGAAGGGAGGGAAACTAAGACTTCCGTTAATACCGTTAGGAGGGTATACTTTGCGTTCAGTATGTCAGGGGTAATAAGGTTGCGTCACAACGTTGAGTTTTGCTATAGAGCGTCCAGTGCGTCTGACGTACCTGACGTAAATATATTGGTTGCTGATGTTGGTCTTGGCAACTATGGTTTTCCTGTATATATACTTCACTTCCCCGCACCTTTTCCCTTTGTCTTGTATGACTTCCCAGGTATATTATAGCATGTATTAGATCGAGTATTAGAGAGTATTATAGTGAGCATTAGAGCGAGTATTAGAGCGAGTATTAGAGCGGGTGTTAGAGCGAGTATTAGAGCGAGTATTAGAGTAGGTATTAGAGCGAGTATTAGAGCAAGTATTAGAGCGGGTATTAGAGCGAGTATTATATTAGAGCGAGTATTAGAGCAGGTATTGGAGAGAAGGAGTATCGGCACATGCATATTCCACATATATATCTCTTTCTCTAGTCTGGTTCTTCTATGTATATAATTTCCGAATACAAGTCAGACTCCACTATGCGTATATTCAGGGTGCAATCGCACGTATATTTAGAGGCGGCTATTCAGAGTGTATTCTAGCTGTATGCTATGGACGGAAGGTATACAACTGAGATTATCTGCAACGTATGTGCACCTTACAGAGACATCAGGGGCGTGGGTTTATACACTAAGGGCGTCGGGACAAAGCTCGCATTAGCATTGTATCCCAGGGGTGGGCGCAGATTACTGTTACGTCCCAGGCGTGGGCCATATTACCGTTGCGTCCCAGGTATGGGCGACATTTACCGTTACATCCCAGGCGTCGGCGACATTGACCGTTGCGTCCAGGTGTAGCCGACATTAGTATTGCGTCCCATCCTCATAGTCCCCTTACTGGGATTGAATAGGAGTAATGAGTATTTAAAAAAAAAAAAAAAAAAGTATTGCGTCCCAGGCGTGTGCGCATGAGCAATAGCGTCCTTCTCAGGGACGCTAATCTGCATCCTGTGTGTCACGTGCGTCAGACACATAGGACCCAAATATTTTTCTTGCTGATGAATGTCATCAGCAGAACCTTGTGATTAGCCAGTGTCTTCGAATTCCCCAACCTTAGCTTCGGGGACTGCGACTATTCAAACCCTAGCAGCCTCACGCTCAACATCATATACAAACCATTGGACCCTTACTCAAACACCAAAGGCGTTTGGGCAGCCAAAATAGGGATGTACAAGCCCCTCGTATATTAAGACGGGGTAATCTTGTTTTATGCACAGATGAAAAGCACGAGTGCGGTATGTGCAATATACACCCAGTGCGCAGTTGGCCACTGGTGTCCCTGAAAACCAACCGACCGGGTCCCAAGAGGTCCTGCGAAGGGAAAAGGCCACTCAGGATCCTACTCCACGACTGATAGTCTCAACTGTTACACTCATCTACTCTTCCTTTGAGTCCTGGTGGGGGCCCTAATAGTCAAATGGCTATAGTAGGTCAAAATGCACCTGGGGTAGGGTAGGTAGGTAAGGGCAGAGAAAGCAACTCATCGTAGTAAAGTATCCTCAGTCACTTCCCCTAGCAGTTGACTCACCACCTCACGCATGTGCTTGGTTAAGTCCGGTTGAATTCCAGTTGGGCTTGGATAGGTCACATCTCATACAAACAGTCACGGCTGGCACTACTGAAGGGGGGTTTCCTCTAGTATGTATGATGTATTGGTTAGTCACTAGGAGATCTTTGGTATAGTATCTTCTGTAAATCGTCTACAATTGGTATTAGGGGCGAGCCGAGTAATCAAGACATAATTGTCGGAACATAGAGATTTGGGTTATTAGAAGGTCAAGCGAAGGCAAGATTACATAACTCAGGCCTACCATCTTTCACAGGGATGCAGATCATCACAGGGATGTGGATCAGCCCCCACGCAAATTAGTAGTGGGCAGCTGCAGGGTAATTATAACATCAGTTTGCAATGGATTTGAACGCCAGTTGTAGTATTCAACTCTATAGGGTTTGTTGCACTATATCCAATACCTAATATGCATTTCTAAGAATCTAGGTCGTGGCCTGAGTGTTGGAAATAAAATTATCTGGTTTGTATAAATGTTTTAGATAATATGTGAAAACTCCACTTAGTAGTATATAGAAGCTGACATGGGAGTATAGTAGGCCAGAAGCACCTCATGAAAAGGCTAAAGCAATAAAAGCAGGTATCGGAAGCCCAGCGGGAGCTCTGAATCTGGTGAGCAATAGTGGCAGTTCAAGAGGGAAAATACAAATTGATCCGAAAAACAGCAGAAGCCTTTGGACTTAGATATACAATATTGCATTGATAACTAAATGGTGGAGAATCCAGAGTAAGGTCACACATATCACAGCAGTTGTGTATACCAGTAGAAGAGAAGGCTATTATATAGTGGATCCTGAAATTAGAGGAGTAGGGATTTCCTCTATATATAGTGTATATTAAGTAAAGTATTGCATTATTAAAGAGAAAAAAATGGGATAAAAGCTCTATGGTAGGCAAAAATTGGATTACACACTTCCTTGATCATTACTTACAATTAGTTTCAAAGTTCAGCAGCCAGTTCGATAAGAAGCAGATTAAAGCTAGTGATTCAGGAATTATTTGAGATCATTTCAAAAAGCTTTTATAGCTTAAGCACCTCTATCGAATTACTGATACTACAACCTACAATATGGATGAGAAGGGGTTTTACCAAGGTATTTCAGATCATGCTAAGGTTATTTGCTTAAGACGAGATTATGGAATGACTGGCAAGTTGGCAACTGATGGAAATCGTAAAATAATTACTATTGTAGAAGCAATTAGTAGAGAAGAGATTGTATTGCCTCTATTAATTATCTATAAAGGAGCCGTGCACTATATGGGCTAGTATCAATCTCCAAAACATCTAGAGGTTAATTGTGATTAGTAGAAGTTTAGTGTATCAAAAAAAGGATGGACAAGTCATATCTTAGGGATGGAATGGATCAAGCATTTTCATGAGTATACAAAAGAGTTGAGGGAGGTGAAAAATGGAGGATATCGTTTACTAATTATGGATAGTCATGGGTCTCATATTATGATTAAGTTTATTGAGTTCTGCCTCAGTGTTAATATTATTGCCTACTGTCTTCTGGCATATTCTACCTATCTCTTACAACCACTTGATGTCAGATTATTCTCACCACTACAGAAGGCATATGGAAAGCAGGTTGATCGGCTTGTTTGATTTGGTAATATTGCAATTAACAAAGGCAATTTTCTTCCAATGCTTATTGAGGCACGCAATGCAACATATACCCAAAAGAATATTCTTAGTGCTTGGCGAGGAGCAGGCCTTATTCCACACAATCCACGACATATCTTAGACAAGTTAACGCACGGACAAGCACTACCAAGAGTCCATGTTGTCGATCCCCCGCTTGAACCCCCTACCCCACGTAACATGGCTGAGCTACACCGACAGGTCAGACAGGCAACCTTGCGCCTAAGATCAAAGGATGCGGTGATTAGTAATCGAGTGGAACTGGCTGATCTTATTGAGCAACTTGAGAAGTTTGGAATTGCAGCAGATAAGGACCATGAGTTGGAGCGCAGGACACTACAGCAGTGGCAGGAGGCACAAAAGCTTGCATTAAAGGTTAATAAGCGAGAGATAGGAAGGGCTCGAGGTCTAGTTATGGATGGTAAGGCACTAAAAGAGCTCTATATTGAACGAGAGGCACGAGAGGCAAAGAAGGAGGAAAAGCGGTAGAAAGCCACTAAGCGAGCTGGCAAACTCCAGGTATCCAAACCTCCTCATACACCCAAGCAGGCTGGAAAACGCAAGGTGGTTTCCTTTGTTGTTATTGATTCATCAGATAATGAAGAGGCTATTAGCGGGGAAGAGATGGATAACTGGGAAAGTGATTTGGATTGCCCCTCTATTTCCTCGTCTGGTTCTATTTTTTCTACAATAACACTTGCTACTCCGGCTCCAGGCCCTCCAGTTGAGTTCTTACAGCCTCGGACACCCCCTTCCCCTACCCCTGGCCCCTCTTTATGCTCTCACACTCATTCTGGGCTCCATGTAACTAGATCTCGTGCATCAGGTAGATAGCCGATGAATTGATCCATTTCTCTATGATGATCCGCTTCCCCGTGAAAGATGGTAACTGGGTGCACGTACGGGTGCGAGTTGAACTTAGAACATTGCTTGAAGAGCCAAAAGCTAGATACAGGATATGTGTGTATATATAGGAAAGTGGGGTTGACTTCAGGCTACCCACTATCGGGTGCTGCCGGCCCAGTCTGCATAATCTCAGCCGTAACATTACTCCCTCTTTCCTAGAGGTTGTCCTGACCGACTAACTTTACCACCTTGCATATCAATGGAATTTTCGAAGAGAGTACATGCATGAGAACCCATTCAGAGGTCACACACTTCCTTGAGCCAATACCGTCCAATCCCTGGACACATTACCCGCATCTGTATGGTTGATCAGGCCAAATAGTTTTAGCAGCCATAACTAGGTATTGGGATATTCCCTAAAGAGAGTAGGCCTCTTACTCTGAGCCGTAACATTACTCCTCATCTCGAGGCAGCTGTCTACAGCTGAATACAAGTCCTTCCGACCGGAGAAGACAAGTATTAGTAATAACTCAGGTAACCCCGGTGGCATAGGTACTGACCATCCCGGCCAATACCTCTATCCCATTTAAGGGCACTACAAGACCGGTGTGCCTACACATGTATGCCATGGCCATTAAAAACCAAACCTCTCGCCAAAAAACCCACAGGGAAAAGGCGACGAGTAGGACGGTAAAAGGTACTATGTCTTCATCCATTGAATAGCTTGACGCAAGTCTGAACCCTCAGACATCTCTTTCATCTCGGCTAGGGGTAGCCAGCGTCCTAGGAAAAGGTTCTATCCATGCCTTTCCAACTATCCAACCCAACTTGCCTATGCAAGGGGGGGGGTCTTGTTCATTTGTGCGCTCGTGGCACTCATTCAGGTCTTCAGCGCTCGCAGCGCTCGCTTGGGTCTTTAAGCTTTCGAGCTCGAACTGGGTCTTTGAGAGCTTTCGGAGCTCGAACGGGGTCTTTGAGCTTTCGGAGCTCGAACGGGGTCTTAGAGCTCGATAGCTCATAAAAATTTTGTTGGTATTTGCCGCTAAAGGCGGGGGCCTTGCTTCGTAGACATTCTATTAGCTGTATGCGAGCTCAGCCATCTCAGATGTGCGTTCTTCAACTTATCTGAGTTCTAGTACTCTATCCAGCCCGTACTAGGCTTCCCATACCAACATCTGGTGGCTGTCCGGCATAGATATCCACCCTAGTACTACTCCCCGTTTTCAATCAGGCGTCCTGACTGATAACTCCCCCCTTTACAAAAGTCGATCCTGCAGAGAAAGAAAAAAAAAAAAAAAAAATATAGCCTCGTTCGAGGGTCTTAAGCTCACTCGGGGGGGCTCGTTCGGTGGTTCGGTGCCATATAGGCTCAGAGGGGCCTTATGCTCGCTCGGTGCTTATAAACTCACTTGTTCGCCGGGGGGGCTTATAAGCTCGCTCGCTCGTCGGGGGCTTATAAGCTCGCTCGCTCGTCGGGGGGCTCATAAGCTCGCTCGCTCGTCGGGGGGCTTATAAGCTCGCTTGCTGGTCGGGGGGCTTATAAGCTCGCTCGGGGCCTTATAGGCTCGTTGGAGGGCTGTTTGAGCTTGTTGCTCGACATCTAAGACTTAGCAGATCCGGAGATCTCAATATAGGATTAGTATGTCGGTTAGAACAAGCTAATAAACAAATAGGAGGGGGAAATAATTATTTCCGACGTTGCTCATATTAGCCAATAATCCAGCAACATTCTTTTAGCCATATTCCAGCCGTTATAGGGGTTATCCGACAGAACGTAGGGAAGGAGGGAGAGTTGATTGGAGCCAGGAGAGCAAGTCCCTTGACTCAAGCGAAGTAACATTGCTCTCGCAGAGATTCTGACAAGTATAGAGATAGGAGAGGCGAATAGAGCAATATTGCTGGTCCCGGAGGTTAGGAGCAATGTAATGTTAGGGGCGAGCCGGGTGATCAAGACATTATTGTCGGAATATAGAGATTTGGGTTATTAGAAGGTCGAGCGAAGGCAAGATCTTATAACTCGGGCCTAACTGGGTGCACGTACGGGTGCGAGTTGAACTTAGAACATTGCTCGAAGAGCCAAAAGCTAGATACAGGATATGTGTGTATATATAGGAAAGCGGGGTTGACTTCAGGCCACCCACTATTGGGTGCTGCTGGCCCGGTCTGCATAATGTGCGAAATAGATATGTAACAGGGGAAGAACAAAATAATAAGCAAGCCGCCGCTGTCCCTGACTCGTTGTGCAAATCAAAACTGTGTACATCAAATACAAACATCGCGTAAGTCAAACTGTGTGAATCAAAAAGTCAAAGCAGGAGCTAACTGTGTAAAGAGATTCGTTAAACACAAAAATTCACCTCGCCCCCCGCCCAGCGAGCCTTCTGTACATGAAGTAGAAGAAACCTTCTACTGTATCCCAATCATCTTCGCCGTCCTCCTTGACCCAAATCGGTCAGTCAAGGTCTTCCCAGTCTCTTACGTTGCCTAGTGTCTTTCGTTGTTCAAGAAAAAGAGGGCATTTAAAAGTGAGGTAATGCCTATTCTCCATGTGGTGCCCGCATGAGCACAGACTGGTTTCTGACTTGCCTATCTTATGGAGACAGCTCTTTTGGGAGCCTCGATCGGTTCGAAGCCATGTGTAAGCTGATAGACTTGGAGCCTGGCGATTCCAGTTGCTTCTCCTTACCCTGAAGCCTGGGGCCATTCTGTATTTGGCACGAGAAGCTTTTGAGACCTATCTGATTCCCCGTTCCATCACCAGTGGTTCCTGGATGATGAATTGCCCTCGCACGGATGTCCGGGCGGCCAGCTCATCGGCCTCTTCATTCCCTTTTATGCCAATGTGGGAGCGAACCCAGGAGATTGTGGTGTCATAGTGATTGTGATAGTGCTCCGCCAGGAGGTCACCTAGCTCTATCTCAATCCCGCTTCTGGGTGGTTTGGAGCCTTGTAACATCTCCACAGTGGATGAGATGGCAGCCGTTGAATCTGAGAGGATAGCAACTATAGGTGAGTCTCTATGTGTTCTTAATGCGAGTGCAATGGCCTCTCTTTCTCTATCTATGACCATGGCCTCCTCTCCAAGATAGGAGCTTGCCTTTCCGATTGGATTCCCCCTCTTGTCTTCTGATACTGTTGCTACTGCGCAGTGACCTTGTCTACCCATGCCATCCGTATAGCAAACCCGCCAGCCCTCATCTAGTAAGCTCCCTATTTTGGCTGCCCAGCCGCCCTTGGCAATTGAGTAAGGGTCAGATGGTTTGTATAGGACATTGAGCATGAGGCTACTGGGGTTTCAATAGTTGCAGTCCCCGAAGCTAAGTTTGGTGAATTCAAAGACGCTGGCTGATCAGAAGGTCCTGCTGATAACATTAGAAGTGTAGGAGCAGATTATTTCCCTGATGTGTGAGTTTCCAGTCCGAACCGCTCATGCCACCTAACAGGTGTGAAGATCTACCAGCTTGCTTTGCAGAGGTTCGACGTTAGCAATGAGGTGGAGCTTGTCCTTCAAACTCCCATGGTAGGCCCTACAGATTTTACATAGCACTTGGTACTCCAGATGCTCCATGTCCGAAGTATTGCTATTGTTTCCCCATAACTCTACCCCCTACATAAAGATGGGATGGACAAGACCTATGTACATGCTCCTGAGTGCCCGAGGGGACATGCCCTTATTGCTGTTGCCTAGACATAGAAGGACGTCTATGGCTGCCTTTGCTTTGTCTGTCCTGGCCTTGATGTATCTTTTGAACTCGAGCCTGCTATCTACGATAATCCTAAAGGTTGTGATGTGTTTGTTGCGCTGCCTGCTACCCCTTTGTCCCTGGAAATCGAGCCTCACATCCTTAAAAGCATCCCACTTCAGCTTATCTTCCTCGGCAGTCTTGACCAGGGCAGCGTCGACTTGCTTGACCACCATATCATGCTCTGCCTGTTGGTACTTTGAGGAAGTAATAATGAGGGGATTGACATCGTCTACATAGCTGAACAGACACACCTCCAGAGGTGGCAATATCCTCATTCTATGCAGTGTGTATTGTCTGGAGATGTGTAATATGTTCTCGCAGAGCTCATCTGCACGGGTCAGTGTCCTAGAAATGAATATCAAAAATAGCACCAGACTCAGTGGGCTGCCCTGTAGAGTGCACTTGTCTAAAGTGCCCCTCCCCCTAATGGAGTTATTCCAGATAATGTCGAAGGATCTCGGCGAAAGGAAGGAGTATATAAAGTTCGTGATATCCCTTGGGACTATAGGACACAACTTCAAGGCTTCTATCACTCCTTTCCTCCTAACATTATTAAACGCCGATACAATATCCTTTCCTAGGAGTGTGACACAACTTCCAGTGGAGAGTACCTCCTCTACTTTAGCTGCGATTAGCATCATGCTATCTACAGCTGACCTTTGTTTGTGGGAGCTATATTGGAGGGGGTGGAAGAGGGAAGTATATCCCTGGAGTTGGTCTGCCACTACTTTCTCTACCAACTTCCCTATATAGTTGGAGAGGACGATTGGCCTCTAGCCCTTCACGAGGTTATAGTCTTTATTAGGGTTTGGTATCATGACGCAAGACATATCTCTCCATGAAAGGGGGACCAGTATGCCCTCCAGCATTCTGGCAATGTCGTTGATAATCCGCTGGCCTAGATGAGTGTCCTTGATTAGTTTCAAGAGACGGTAAGAGATCCGATCTGGCCCTGGTGTGGAATTGTTGCGAGTTTTCTGCAAAGCTTTTCAGACCAGTTGGATATTATCATCCGATGCTGCCCTATACAGTATTGGTGAGGCTACGATAATGGGGGGGGAACTTGCTCTGGCAGTACCATTGCTCCCTGGAAAGGGCGAGCTATCCTTAGTAACAAAGTTGTATTCTTAGAAGGCTGTGCACTTCTCTTTATCTGTCCTAAAAACCCGACCATCTGCCCCCTTTAAATCCCCACAAGACAGTCTGTTGTGAAATGGGTCTCTTACGATTCTGGCAATATCACAAGGGTGGCGATTGCCTTATTCCTCCAGGAATTTCTCCTAGCAGGCTCTCTTCTTTTTCCAAATCAATTTACGGAGCCTACGCTGCTCTTGTTTGTACATCTCCTGCTTTGCTTGCCTTGTTGCTTGGAGCTGGGCGCTAATTTCCCCATCCTACCACTTCTTGCTGTGTGCCGAGCTCTGTTTTGTTATCGAAAATTCCCTGGACAACTTGACTAAGATCTTGTAGGCCTTGCCGAAGTGGAGAGTATTGGATTCCGGGTTGTGTTCTATGTACGCCTCCTACCTCGACCAGTGGGTAGTTGTGTATATGTGGGTATGAGGGATCTGGCTCCAGATTGAGCCAGCTAGTAAGCAGTGGTCGGATCCAAGGCAGCTAAGGTTTAGATCGTGAGCCGTCCAGACAGCGTTAGGGTTCGTGAAGGTAAGGTTAAGAAGGGAGGAGGTGAACGATCTGTCCGTGTAGGTACGCCGGAAGGTGGTGGCATTGTATGGGGTATATTGACTTAGTCTATTAGTTTCCGCCCACTCCTGAACTAGCCTCCCTCTCTCTGTCATAGTACCTCCCCATGCTGGATGATGGCTGTTAAAATCACCTAGAATATATGCCTGGTTAAGAGTGCAAATGGACGCTAAGTCGTCTATAAGATAGTTCGATGGACTCTTGCCGTTCATATATACCCCCGTGATACTTATTATACCCAGAGTAACTTTAACAATGTTGTGGCTCTCATTAGTACTGTATCTGAATTTGGTGTATTTGCGGTTGATATGAGCAATTACCTTGCTTCTTTGGTGTAACAGGGTGATGTGAAGGAAGGCTGGGTGATTGGTTGTACCCAGTGTTCCCCTGATGTCGAAGATCCTTGGTTCGCCGATAACTACTATGTCAAAGTCCTTAATGACTTTCAACATCATATGTATGTATATGTCCGAGCAGTTGACATTCTGAGAAGCTACTCTTATCTCGCTCAGACATCCGATTCCTCCTCCCCTATCCCCTACTCTCCTCCTCCTTCCTCCTGGACATCTCTCTATCGCCCCCCTCTTCCTGCTTCTCCCCCCATCTCCTTCTCCTCTTCCATGCCACCTACCAACTGCCTCCCCTGGTACTTCCATGCTCATGTTATACATTAGACTTGTCTTGCTTGTTCGCTCCATCGTTCCCCCTCCTCTCCCCCCTGAAACCCTTGTGGTCATATTATTCATTAGCAGGGGCTGACTTGGCTCGTATACCACCCTTCGACTTGGTTGGCTTGGCTCGTATAGCAGTTTCCTATTATTTATTGTAGTTTGCCCAGTCTTGGGCATTCTTCCTGCTGCAACAGGTGTCTTCTGTGTTGTTGACCCTGTGGTAATATGTGCAAGCCCCCCACGTCTGAACCGGCTCAGAGGAGTGTGAAGGACGGGGCTCCATGACCATGTACTTGAGCTCGTCAATATAGAAGGCCTTGTCGTCCACTCATTGGTAAAAGTATATCTTGCCCTTGTTGTATGGGATGGGGAGGGGTGATTTGATGGCTCTGAGGGAAGCCGTTGTAACCGAGAACCTTATCGAGAACTTTTTCCCCTCGTATCTATCTCCTTTGCCTTTAACCAGCCATTTGGGTGGCTGGGTGGCTCTTGTCAATTTGAGGTCTCTATAGATGGATTCTGCCCTGTCCCAAGCCTTTTCTCCTCTAGTGCCCTGTAGCCCTGGAGCGACGAGCTCTGTTGTTTCCTAGAGGATGGAGACCAAGGATTCGTTCGGATGCTAGATGTAATTGTTGTATATCTCCCTTCACACTCTGGCCACCGCTCTTATAATCTCCTCGTGCTTTGTGTTAGGGGGGTGGTGGATCGTGACCACTCGTTCGGAGAAGTAGAAGAAGGCAAACGAGATATACATAGTGCAGATTGGCGTTTCCAGAGCTAGGCGCTCCCTTTTGGCGTTAAATCCGGCTAGAAAGGACCTCTTCCAACCGTCTCCTCTGGCAGAGATAGTGGAGCACCCGGTCATGAGTACCTGGATGGATGTGGGTCTGGAGGCATTCTCAATGTCCACAGTATTTTTTGGACCCTGCTCCCAATATCCTTTCCCCCCTAGATGCGTACACTGTATCCTCTCCGGTTTGCCCTAAGCCAGCGTGGTTGTTTCCTAGGCTAGTTCGGTGGGCAGGGTTGTTACTCGGGATGGTCCGATGGGTATGGCATTGGTGCCAGTGCCAGGATGCGTTACATTGTCGATAGCTATGGACTTGCCCTCTGTACGCTGTCTGGGTGCCCCACCTATGGGTGTAGAGTTCATGCCGGTACCTGGGGTCCCAGATTGCTGCCGGTCTGGTATTGTTTGTCTGGCTATCTTTGCCGGGGTAGGTCTGTCAGGAATCTTCCCCGCTTGTCTGCCCTTATCCCCCTGTATGCTCATCCGTTCCTACTTCTCTTTCCTTTCTATGGCGGCGGTGACCTCAGCTTCTACAATATCTTGTGCTAGGAAGGGGTTGATATAGGTGTCCTCCTTCTCTGGCGTCTTATGTCTGCTCAACTCCTGAAACTTGCCATTGAGCTCCCCTACGAGTACTGGGGTCCTTTGGATGTTCCGTTGAATCTTTCCCGACCGCCTAGTTGCACTCGGTTTGTTTTTCACTGCCTCTACCAACCTGGCTATGACACTTAACTCGGCAATATCTGTTTTCGTTTTCAGGAGCAGATTGGTATCTGCCTTCCAGATCATCGCCTCAGTTTCTGCCTCATAACGTTGTATTTCCGCCTTAGTCTCCTTCTGTGTGGGAGCTAGAAGTGGGGTGCTGGATCCAATAGCCTCCGTCTTTATCTCTTCCCCTGTCCGGTGGCTTTGGCCCTCCCCCGAAGCTGGGCTAGCATGGATGGAAACATCTAATCCTAGTTAGCATGCTTACTCGTTGTTAGCCATCTGGGCGTCTGCTGGTTCCGACTTGGAAGCTAGAGGTGGGGTGCCAGGTTCGACCTGGCGGGGCACCCCAGAGGCCCCTAGATTGCAGATAGGTAAGTTATCCTCCACATACGAATCTCTGCTAGGCTTTTCTGAGATTCTGATGGTTGGTTCGACCATGTTATTATCTGAATTGACTCCCCCTGTCGGTGTCACGATTGTTGGTGTTTAGCAAACTAGGAATGAGATTGGCTCTGGTGAGCTTTCCCTCGTGCTCTCAGTGCTGTCCGGGATAGTCATACGTCATATCTCCCCCGTTAGTATGGTGTAGAGCGATTTGAACATCGGATAAACCAACATTTGGGGTGGGAGTAGTAGTGTAATGGCTGCTCTTATCTTCTGAGCCAGTTCGGCTATCTGCTCGGTGATGCACTTACTAAGCAACCTTAGCTGATTTACCATTTGTCGGTTGAGGAAGGTAAAAGCCTCCTTCATGATATTGGTTTGTGCCTGGAAGCTCTTTTTGTTCTCATTGAGTGCTCCCAGTATGATCTTGATATTCTCCCTCGTTTCATTCTAGCCCTGATCTATGATCTGGAGAACTCCAGATATTTCCTGCTCCCTTAATTCATGGTCCTCCTCCATGATGTATCTGACTTCCAAAATCCGGTCCTCAATAGTTGGCTGCTTGATCTCTTGGTTCAGTACTTCCTCCAAGTCTGGGTCCTGTGGCTCTCGTTTGAGGTCTAGAAGCTCTGGGGTATATGGGTTAGGGTCAGGCTCGTCTGTGTCTCCGTGTTGGTTTTCCATATGTCTTATCCCCAGAACTTGCAGATTGCCAGAGTCTGGTTCGGGTGACGGTGCTGACTCCCTTTTCCCCCTCAACAGGATATCTATGTCCTCCTCAGGGGTTGTTGGTTGCATAGGTTTGTTGCAACCTGGGATATTGCATACCGTATGGGGGAGGACGTTAATACTGTCATTGATTTGTTGGTCCTCTGGAATTATCGCGACTAATGCTACTTTCCCTGACCGGATGAGCGTATCCAGGCACACTGGGTCGACTTGGACAATTGCCGCCAGGAGGTTCTCGTCTTGTTTCTTGAGGAGACGGTGGCCCTTTGCAATTGCATCTATATATTGTCCGATATCTTTCTTTTCTTTCCCCCACATGGAATAACTCCCCAAGGTCCTGTAGGCCTCTCCATCAATAATGGCCACTACTTTATTGCTGTCCCACCCCTACTGTATTGGGATAAAGAGATTCTTTTTCCCCCTCATATCAGGAAGAAGTAATGTCACGCTAGCTGAAATCGGTTATAACTAGCTCGAAAAGGGATAGCAATTGATTGTCAACTAGCAGATGTAGGTAAGGCTTCTATGCTGTAGCGTTCACTAAAGTATTGCTAACTGCGTTGGATTTTCCAACTTGGGTCATGAAAAGGTTGTGGTGCTCTGCACCCTAGAGTGGTGTGACTATGGGTGGATTGTGCTAGCTGATGTTGGTTTGATAGTGTATCAATGCTAGCTGTTGTTGGTTTGGTATTACTGAACTAGATGTATATTGCTAGTTTATTATGCTAGCTATTGTTGGTTTGGTTTGCTGTTTATCCCTGACCGAGCTAGAGGGCACCATGTGGGAGTTATCTTTTGTTTTATTGGTACTTGATGGTGTGTTCGGTATGTGTTGGCCTCCACCATGAAATAGTATGGGCCAGAAGAATCGTAGGATATCTCGAAAATACGAAGTTACAGGATGGGGAGACAAGTGAAGACGATGTATTCTATGTATAAAAATTGGATATGTGATGCCCATCTGTAAACTGAATCTGATGGAGTTGTTTTGGGCTGGCCTACTGTATTCTGAGATATGTTCAAAAATGTGTTTTTTTTTTTTTTTTTTTTTTCAGTAATAAGTATTGTATTGTATTCCTGTAGAATTCATAGTAATGTACCTATAGAAACCAGTGGCGAGACATCGCTAGTAGATGGTGGGAGTTTGTATGTACCTCCTTCTGGATCACGAAGTGGTGAGAAATATAGCATAAGGCAAGGCATTCCATACAGTTCAGAGTACCATTAGAGTAATGAGTTCTATTACGTGTATTCCCTGATATTGCATACAAGAGCTCGGGGTTCCAGGTTGACTGCAACGTAATGGTCCAACAGGATGGATGTAGATGTCGATCTCAATGAATGCAGCAATGTGTACGCAGTTCCCCTACAGAGACTTCAGGAGGAAAGGCAAATACTCTAGTGGAGTATCTGACCATATAGTTCTCTACTGTTGGCAACAAGATTGGCAGTAACTAGGTCGGGTCCAGTATACTAGTAAGTTATGGAAAGTAGGTAATGCCGTGAGTATGTCCCATAATGAACTTGAGAACTGTAGAGGGAGGCAATAGTAAAGTTAGAGCATGGTATTCCTCCAATTACCTAGCACTTACCACGGCTCCTGTGACCCAATAATTACTGAGGTAGAGGCTACTCCATGGGGCAGTAAAGTACTTGCTGAGCCCTTGTCATCCACTGCTAATACCTCCGAGGGGACCCTAAAAGAGGTAAAGGCAAGTTGTGCTCTGGGCTGTAAAATCAATGTTGACCTCCGACAACAATACCAGAAGAACTTAACATGCCATCAGGGCATGTCCTGATAGAAGACCTCCCCATTTGTGAGCTTACTAGATGAGAGCTGGTGGGTATGCTATATGGACGGTACGGGAAGACAGGGCCACTATGCGTCAGTAGTGGTCTCGGAGGATAGGAGGGGAAATCCAACTCTCAGCTTATACTTATACCTAGGTGAAGAGGCAATAGTAGCGGATGTGGAAAGAAAAGCTATTGTCCTAGCCCTGGAAACACACCAAGAATCATCCTTGGTTGCAATCCTCTCTGACTCGACCTCGGCCATTTCATCAGCCATGGAAATGTCACAAGGTACAAAGCCACCTAAGATTGGTATTGAGATCGAACTTAGAGATATCCTCGTAGAGCACCATTACAACCAATGTGACATATCAATATCATAGGTCCGCTCCCACATCGGCATTAAAGACAATGAGGAGGCTGATGAACTGGCTGTATTCGTATCCGCTCAAGAGGAGTTTACTGACTAAGAACCTATAGTAATAGAAGGGGGAATAAGACAGGCCTCCAAATCCCTCTACGCTAAAAGCAGGACAGCCCTTGGCTTTGGCGTAAGGTAGTATGAGTGGAACCGCTATGCACTTTCGGTGTACATATGACTTCATACAGACAGGGGCCCCCAGAGGTACTAGTTCCATCGAATAGGCAAGGCAGATACTAGCTCATACCAATGCAGTCATCTTTTATAGGACGGGTACCATATCATATTTAACTGCCCGCTCTATGACACATAGTGACAACACATAGGGAAGGTAGAAAGATAGAATATACAAGCCCCTCACATGTTAAGAGGGGGAAATCTCATCCTATGTAGAGATGAAAAGCACGAGTGCAGTATGTGTAATACATGCCGAGTATGCAGTTGGCTACTGGTATCCCTAAAAACCAACCTACTAGGTCCCAAAAGGTCCTGCGAAGGGAAAAGACTATTCAGGGTCCCACTCCACGACTGATAGTCTCAACTGTTATACTCATCCACTCTTCCTTCAAGTCCTGGGAGGGGCCTTAACAGTTGAATGCCTATAGTAGGTCAAAATGCACCTGGGGCAGGGTAGGTGGGTAAGGGCAGAGAAAGCAACTCATCATAGTGAAGTATCCCTAGTCACTTCCCCTACCAGTTGACTCACCACCTCATATATGCACTTGATTAAGTCTGGTTGAATTCCAGTTGGGCTTGGATAGGTCACATATTATACAAACAGTTACGGCTAGCACTACCGAAGGGGGGTTTTCTCCAGTACATATGATATATTGGTTAGTCACTGGGGGATCTTTGGTATAGTGTCTTCTACAAATTGTTTACAATAGGCAGTAGAATTCATAGTAATGTACCTATAGAGACCAGTAGTAAGATATCGCTAGTGAATAGTGGGAGTTTGTATATACTACCTTCTGTATCATGAAGTGCTAAGAAACACAGCATAAGACGAGGCATTACGTATGGTTCTGAGTACAATTAGAGTAATGAGTTCCATTATGTGTATTCCCTGAGATTGCATACAAGAGCTCAGAGTTCCGTGTTGACTGCAGCGTAATGGTTCGACAGGACGGATGCAGATGTCAGTCTCAATAAATATAGCAATACGTACGTAGTTCACCAGTGGAGGCTTAAGGAGTAAAAGCAAATACTATAACGGGGTGTCTGACTATATAGTTCTCTACTGTTGACAACAAGATTGGTAGTAACTGGGTCGGGTCCAGTATAAGTTATGGAAAGCGGGTAACGCTGTAAGTATATCTCATAGGAAAATTGAGAACTGTTGAGGGAGGAGATGGTGAAGTTAGGGCATAGTATTCCTCTAGTTACCTGGCATTTACCACAGCTCCTGTGACCCAATAATTACCGGAGCAGGGGCTGCTGTATGGGGCAGTGAAGCACTTGCTGAGCCTTGGTCATCCGCTGCTATTAACTCCAAGGAGACTCTGAAAGAAGCAAGGGCAAGTTGTGCCCTAGGCCACAAAATCAATATTGACCTTCGATAGCAATGCCAGAAGGACTTAACACACTATCAGGGCATGTCCTGATAGAAGACCCCCCCTGTTTGTGAGGATATAGACTGCCCTATATGGGTAAGGGAGGTGGAAGAGGAGGACTAGTAGGATATGGTGGAGGCCTTCTTCGACTTTTTATACACCAGGCTCTATGGAAGAGGAGCCTAAGGGGATGCGTATTTATGTCTAATGAATCTCTTTGGATAGTTAGCTCATATATTGACTTATTTTTTTTTTTTTTTTTTTTTTAATACTCATTACTCCTATTCAATCCCAGTAAGAGAACTATAAGGAGGCATCTGGAAGCCTGGGTGGATTCAAGACAAGGCAACTTAATCTGCCAGGTCTGCCACGTGCAGAAAGCAAAAGACTAAATACAAGCATTGTATAAATCCAACTGTATAGATCAAATAGAAACATTGCCAACTGTGTGAATCAAAACTATAGTGAATGAGATACAAACATTGCATAAATCAGACTGTGTAAATTAAAACTGTTGTAATAAAAATTATAATACGCAGGCCCCCATGCTGTCACAAATCGGCTGTATGCCGGAAGACCCCGAGAGGCCTGACTAAGGCCTGCGAACACTGTATACTCCTCCCCTCTCTCCTCTAACTCTCCCTTATCACATGTCCCCTTAGACTTCTCTCCCATACAGTTTAATGTACACGAAACTGAAAAAATTCTCTACTGCGTCCCACTCCTTCTCCTTCCCTACCTTCTTGACCCATATGGGGTATTCAATGTCTTCCCACTCCTTAACGATGCCCATGTGTCATCATACAGTGTGATAGAGTGGACATACGAAAGTAATGTAATGCCCGTTCTCTGTTTAATATCCATACTGGCAGATACTGGTGTCTGCCTTGCCGATACGGTAAAGCTAGTAACTCTGAGGACCCCTGTCGGTGCGTAGCCATGTGTAGGCCGATAGCACATGGCAGTTCCACTCGCACCACCTTATGCCAAATCTAGGAGCTGTTCTGCTTTTGGCACAGAGGGATTTCGAGGCCTGTCTTATCCCTCCTTCTGTTACTGTGGGTTCTTGACCAGTGAACTGTACCCGCATGGATACGAATACGGCCAGCTCATTGGCCTCCTCGTTGCCCTTGATGCCAATATGGGAGCGGACCCATAATATGGATATATCATGGTGGTTGCGATAGCATTACAAACGGGGGGGTCTTCCAGCAGGACATGTCCTGTTGGTATGTTAAGTCTGCCCTGTATTGTTGCAGGTGGTCAACATCGTATTTGCAGCCCAAGGCACGACTTGCCCTTACCACTTTCATGGTCCCCTCGGAGGTATTACTAGCGGACAATGAGGGCTCTGCAGATGCTTCATTGCCCCATGGAGCGATAAAGGCCTGCCCATTAATGGAGTATAACCCATTGATAAAGTCAGCCAACCCATGTCGGGGTTACCATCTGCTTATCCGCCGGACTTATACTCTGTGCACTTGAGCAGGAGGAATACCGGAGCCCCAACTTCGGCATCGCCTCTCTCATCAGTTCTGAATTTCGCTATGGGATATACTTATAGCATTACCCGCTTTCCATAACTTATACTGGACCTGACCCAGCTACTACCAATCTTATTGCCAACAGTAGAGAACTATGCGGTCGCGACTCTACTCTAGCATTTGCCTTTGCTCCTTAAGCCCCTGCAGGTGAACTGCATATGTATTTCTATGTTCATTAGGATCGACATCCACATCTATTCTGTCGAACCATTACACTGCAGTTGAGCCTAAACCCAGAGCTCTGGTATGCAATATGAGAGAACACACGTCATAGAATTCATTACTCTAATGGTACTTTGAACCATACGTAATGCCTCGTCTCATACTGTGTTTCTCAGCACTTTACAATGCAGAAAGTGGTACATACAAACTCCCTCTATCCACCGGCGATTTCTCGCCACTGGTCTCTATAGGTATATTGCTGTGAATTCTACTGCTCATTGTGAACAATTTGCAAAAGACACTATACCAAAGATCCCCTAGTGACTAACCAATAAATTGCATGTACTGGAGGAAACCCCTTCGGTAGTGCTAGCCATAACTATTTGTATGAGATGTGATCTATCCAAGCCCAACCAGAATTCAACCGGACTTAACCAAGTGCATGTACGAGGTGGTGAGTCAACTGCTATGGGAAGTGACTGGGGATACTTCACTATGATGAGTTGCTTTCAATCTGCCCTTACCCACCTACCCTTCCCCAGGTGCATCAAGGTGATGTATATGGGATACAACTACTACCACATTTTCGAACATATCTCACGATACAGTAGGCCCCCCGAGCCTGAAACAACTTCATTAGATTCAGCTCGTAGACGGGCATCACAAATCCAATTTTTATATACAGAACACCCTGTCTTCACTGCTTCCCCCATCCTTCAATTTTGTATTCTCAAAATATCCTGTGATTCTTCTGGCCCATACTATATCACGGTGGAGGCCAACACATACCGAGCATGTCATCGAACACCAATAAGATAAAAGATAACTCCCACACAGCTCCCGCTAGCTCCGTTAGTGTTTCACCACCAAACCAACAACAGCTAAACCAATATCAGTTAGCCAATACCATACTACGGTGCAAAGCGCTACAACCTTTTCACGACCCAGGTCAGAAAATCCAACGCAGTTAGCAACACTTTAGCGAACACTATAGCGTAGACATCTTCATCTACCTCGGCTAGTCGACAATCAATCGCTATCCCTTTTCAAGCTAGCCACAACTGATTGTAGCTAGTGTAACATCACTCCTTCCTGATATGGGGGGGAAAAAGAACCTCTTCTTCCCGATATGGCAGAGGTGGGACAGCAACAAAGTAGTGGCCATTATTGATGGAGAGACCTACAGGACCTTGGAGAGTTATTCCATGTGGGGGAAAGAAAAGGAGAATATTAGACAGCATATAGACGCAATTGCAAAGGGCCACTACCTCCTCGAGAAACAAGATGAGAACCTCCTGGCAGTAATTGTCCAAGTTGATCCAGTACACCTTGATATGCTCATCCAATTAGGGAAAGCAGCATTAGTCACGATAATTCCAGAGGACCAACAAATTAATGATACTATCAACGTCCTCCCCCACATGGCATGCAGTATCCCAAGCTGCAACAAACTTATTCAACTAATGATCCCTGAGAAGGATATAGATATTTTGGGCCTACAGCGAGAACTCAATATTCGCGAGAGGCCCAGACCTGCTACGAGAACGGTTTATTATCTCACCACTGGCTCGGGCCTCTTGGGAGAATACGGGAGCTCATTATTACCCAAGTAAGTAAAATTAATATATAGTAGATATAATGAGGAATAAAGTATGTGATCAAATACAAAGTACGAGTAAAGTAGGAAATGAGAGTGAACAAATGAAAAGTAGTTAGATATAATATGGAATAAAGCATAGGATGCAATATAAAGTGTGAGTAACATCAGCAAAATAAAATCTGCTTCATAATGTAGTGATACACCTGGTGTACCACAATGCACCACCAAATTCCCGCTGCCTCTAATGCACCCTATAAGCACCCTTAAAATATATGCACTCTCCCCCATGCACCACTAAATTCCCACTGTACCCTATGTGCACCTCAAAATATCCTCCACTCTGTGCATCAATAAATTCCCGCTGCCTTCTATACACCCCATACGCATCCTCTAAATATATCCCTAGTGCCAACAAATTCTGGTCTGATATATGATGGTTTCTCTAACTCATAGTATGTTTTTTCTTCTCTAATCATAAATCATAAACCATATTCCATGTCTCTAAGTCTATCCTATTATTTACTAACCAACGTTCCCCCGGCTCTAACGGTATCAAATATGCAATCCCTTATATTTGTGATATCTTGACTATTATTCTACCCCCATTGAGCGGCCATCCAATGCGAACCATCCCTTCTGAGCCCTGCACAGTATCCCCTCCTATGCATTGAAGCAGATCCACATACACCAACCGGTATACCATTCCCTCCCTACTTATAACTTTTAATAACGTATTTATTCGTCCTGGTATCCATCCATTCAATGTTCCTGATGCCTCATCTGATACACACTGTCTTCTTACTCATATCCAATCATATCTTTCCTGCCCGCGAAATACTGTACACCTGGCACTGTGAATGATGAACCCTTCTCCACTGAATTTCGGCACTGGAATCTAGAGCTCCCGATATGCACGAATTTCCTGAACTAACAAACCCACTGGGTCGGAATTCATACTTCTAACTTCCTGCCTCAAAAATATCTCTGTTGTTAGTACCAGATCTGGCAGGCCAGTTATACGCTCTAGCTCCTCAAGGCTTGATATTATTCCCAACTTAATTTTTCCCCACAACTTCAAGTACTAGACCTGCATCTCCGTACTTGATCTTCCAACACCTGGCGTCAAATCTCCCTTTTGCCTAATCTGGTTCCATACATCAATTGTCAAGTCCTTTATAGCAAGCGTATGATGCCTGGTGTAGGTAGTAACTATCTGTGGTGTAGAGTTAACCTTATTACTTCGACGATAAGCCTCCTTAAGTCCCTTATGGATGGCTTTACTGATATCCGTGGAATATTGACCAAGTGCCCTAAACTTCGGTATCTGTTCCGTATAATAGGAGATTAAATGGATTTTTGGGAAATTGAAGTGCGCCCCTTCTTGTAGAATATCATTCACTAATTCCCGCCGCTCGAAGCCATCTTCTTCATGCATCCGAAGCTTCTCCGATGCTGTGAGTTCCTTAACTACCAACTCTGCTTGTTCTTTCTGTTCCTGCAACAAATCCTTATGTGCTGCTGCAGCTGCCTTTCTTGTTTTCTTATCAGCACGGAACCTTAAGAACACAGCTTTAGTTTCATGGAAAACACGCAGATATTCTTGCAAATATGAAATGGTCTTATCCGTATGACTCGGATACTAAGTCATGAGATAGAAGTCAGTGATGCTATGTACGCAATGAATTGCTCGATTAAACTCCTGTATCTGACCTCTGGTGGGCCGTGGTCGGTTGGTATTCCGATGCAACGCCACGGTAAATGTGCCTAGAATGACTTTGCCAAAGTTGAACATTTCCTTTTCCGACCACTGTGAAACAACTCAGTATGCCTTCGTGGGAGCGGAAAAACCCAGATAGGGGGGCAACCTATGCTAGACGTAGTCAAATGCATTGATTCGGTTATAGTATTCTAGAAAACCTTGAATCCAATCTATTAAATAATCCAATACCCCTAGGAGAACATTGTACAAAATATCTGCTCGGATTGACTCAGGTGGGTTTATATTTGGGATTGACCACAAGGTGTTGTTAATGTTTTTAATACCATTTGCCTTCTGACTGCCTACATTGGATTCGTTGTATACTGTGGCATAACTTTTATGTAAGTGAGCTGGATAACTACTTCCTGCATACTCACTAAGCTTCTGGACGGGGATTGTGCAAGCAGGGTAGCGGTTGCTTGCGATACCATGGATTGTCGCATTTTCTATATGGTCAGCTAGCTAACAAAATAGCTTAGGGAAGCATAACCGTACATTCCCATCATCACAAACCATCTCATATCCTGTCTAACATACTGCGTTGAATAGGGGTTTCAGCAAATGCACGAAAACATCATGTATTGTTTGTAAAGCCTAAATTTCCTGCTTATCTGTTGAATACCCGTGTATTTTGTGGATTCGTTTCGGGCCAATTGGTAGCAGCGCAATTGGTATCCAGGCATGCATCGTATGTTTATTACGTATGGCACTTCCGATATTGCCTATACTCATATAAACAGGCTATAACTTTTTGTCTCCTGAGAAATTTGTAAGGTGAGTTTCATCTAATGCTAGTAAAATGGGAACAAGAGTCCCGCCTTCCAGTAGCAAAGCCTATCACTTTTAGTTAGTCGGATATCCAACGTGGCTCATTCAAGTAGCTCACCTGCGTATCTTTCTACCACTTTGCAGTATAGATTTCACTATATACACGATCTCCTTATTTGTCATATTCTTGCCGTGGACTCCAGGCCCTCTCATTGGCGTAGACCTTTTGACGTAGAAGGTACTTTACTGCTTTAATAATATTGCGATAATGAAAGTCTACCCCCTTGAGCAATGGATAGTTCACTATTCCTGAGCGTCAGGAAGGTTCATCTGCAGCTACGTTGATAAGCTTATACATTGAGTATGTTGTCCAAAATTGAACCTGATGCGTTGGATTCAGGCCTTTCAAAAGGTTATCTTTGAAAAACTGGCCGATCTTTGCCTTTGAGGTCTTCGTGGAATTGAAAAAGCGTGCC
Organism: Terfezia boudieri ATCC MYA-4762; assembly: GCA_003788615.2. NCBI lineage: Eukaryota > Fungi > Ascomycota > Pezizomycetes > Pezizales > Pezizaceae > Terfezia > Terfezia boudieri. Next base: position 13,233 of record ML121579.1, on the reverse strand, counting down.
AGTCAATAATCAATAAGGGTGTGGAATAGAGCAAATAAATTGAAGGTTGGGTCTGCTTCTGGAAATACATGTTGACATATAGGGTTGCCTGCAAGTGAATAGGTGTTTGCGATTATTGGCTGACCTTTCTCGTCCGATTCTGATTCCCCAGAAAAGTCTCGAGCCTCTTTATCAGATCCCTCACTATGGCATGCATCAGAGTATTCAGCTTCGGCAGAAATAATAGCTATGAAATCGACTTCGTCTATATTGCATATAGAATCTGCAGGGTTGCTTATGTTGGAGTGCCGATGCTTTCGAGATTTTGGCCTCTTAAGATCATTCACATTTTTATGTGGATGAATCTTCGCTAGATGATTTGAATATGCTCCAGCTGAAGTATAAAATCGTAGGCACCATTGACATAGGGTTTTGTATCTGTTCATTTTGTGATATTTAGGAGGTTGCTAAATACTTGGGTCAATTGGACGTAATTATGTGTGCCAAGAAAACACGTACTTTGTTTGTGCTTTGTACTAGCCAGCTCTAAACCTCCCTAGGAGCAGTCGGGTTCGAGACTACTCTAAACCTACTGCATTAGGGAATTCTGACCTCTATAATATTATGGTAACTAGACTAAGGGAGAAACATTTGAGACAAATTCCGACATGGTGAGTTAGGAACCTTTTGTAGACTTCGAGAAGATTTTACGGCTTAGGATAGGTCACAAATCAATAAAAGTTCCAGGTCATAGTAGATTATTATAATCATTATATCTATGTGAAACAGAAACAATGGCAGAAACGTATATTCCAACTTTGGTGGTCGGAAGTTCTCCATCGATGGTGAAACAAGGGCTGGTTCATTCTCCAGGTCATGATGGCCTTATATAGAACTTTCAGGTCACTATAATTATTATAGAAACATCTACATTGAAATAGAAATAATAGTGTAAATGCAGATTCCAACTGTAGTGGTCAGAAGACCTCGGTCGACTGGTAAAACAAAAAGCTGGTTCCTTCTCAAAGTTCCCTTGAGCGACTGGCTATACCTTCTCATTCGTGGTCAAGTAGAGATGTCCAACTCTGTGAAGCCTATAAAGTACCCACATAGACCCACGATTCATCCCAATTAGTTTCCTCATAACAATCCACTTATCACCACTTATCACAATACCTCAACCAGTTTACTCGCTGCAACGTAAGTACCTCCTAAAGCATAGTTCCCAACACAGTTAGCTAAAATTCCAATGTAGAACGTCTATTATGCCATCCATAGTACAAGAAGTTAGCCAGGCAAAAGCTCTATTGGGGTAGGGGGAGAATGACCCCCGGTACTCCCAATGGAGGACCGGGGTCAAGGGGTGGGCACGGACACACAGGGTAACGGGGAAAAGGCAGGCTGGTAATGCCCTCTGGAATCAATTCAAAACCTATGCCCAACAGGAGACTGGCTTGCCTGCATCCGGAATTGCCTTAATCTAAAATGGGGCAGTAGCTATCAAAAAAGCAGCTACAACTGCTCTCGATAAGATTTTGCAAGATGTGCTCAAAAAGGCCAGAGATACAAAGTGGGGGCATGCATTAGTCCAAGTAGCAAACCTGGCTGCTAATGCCATAGATGTCCAATTTGGGGGGGGGGCTGACGCAACAAGTCGAAATGCAGAGGACAATGCTCAGGAGGGCTTCTGAAAGCCCGTAGAACTATTCCTCATCGATCCAGCTCGTAGGAATGAGGTACAGGATATTGTTAGTGGGAAGTATAAATAGGATGAAGCTCCAAGCAACTGCGTTGCTATTCTGAGATCGGCATCTCTTTTAGAGATTGTGGACAAGATCCGAGAAAGGATCCCAGCGGAGAGGAAGGTGCGGGTTATCTATAGGGCTCTAGATAACCCGAACCCAGGCAATGTGATCCCTCCCGCCACACTTCTGCAAACCAACGAAGAGGTGCAAGCATTTTTAGAGCTATACTTGTCAAAACCAATTCGGATACAAGTTATCTTTTATAGGGATTTGACTTTGGTGCCTCCGGTTGTGGACAGTACATCGCCAGATGATGGTGCATACTTCGCGGCTGACTTCCTTGATGCAGCAGAGCAGTATATGGACCCTGCTGAAGATTTCGACTCATTGAGTCGAAATCTTGCCGGCTTTGTGAAGCGTACTTTCTCTCGTATGCAGGAGGGATTTGAAGAGCAGAAGCTAAAGTTAAGGTTGTGAATTAAGAGACAAAAGAGAGCTTTACGTATAATAAAGCGGAAGGAGTGGCAAAAGTTTCCTGCTGAGGACATCTACAATTCCAACTCTACAGAGTGGAATATCCTGGAGGAACTGGATCCTCAGCTGGAAAATGGAAGGGAAATGGTGCTACCTAGGGGTCCGATTGCTACAGGAAGAACGGTAATGCTAGCTATGCAGGTAGTGGATCCTGCAGCTCCACCACTTGATAACAATGCTTGTAGAGCGAGGTGATAGGCGGCAAAAGATGTAGGAGTAAGGATAGCCAATGAGGCATGGAGGGCTTTGAGATAAGGTAGACATGCAGAGGCTAGCACAGAGGTCTATGCCAGGGGTCTGTTCGTCGGGATTTTTTTAGAGGGGTGGATTTAGTTAGCAAGTTGTTTTTTTAATAAAGGGATTGAATGCTATACGTTGGAATTTTATATTTCCAAACCTCCTGTGCGACTCTCTTTCATCTACAATGGGTTAAAAATTATCCTCTTAGCAAGCTCAGCAAGCTCCTCAGTAAGCAGGGCAAGCAAGCCCAGCAGGGCAAGTAAGCCGTAAACGCAAGGCCTCTCAAGCAATAGCTCCTGTTATTGCACCACAGTTAAGAATTGAAACTGGGGGTGTATTCAGGAATGAAATCTTGTTCAATGAAGAGGTATGTAGATTGTAATATTTTGGCTAGATTGTGGGCTAATTCCAATGTAGGATGACAGAAATGAATCCGAATCCGAATTCAATTCCGATTCCGATTCCGATTCCAATTCAGACAAGGAAAGAATCATTGACGTAGCTGTGCTCGCGCCAGCTATTGGAAAAGGCACGCGAGCATTTTCGGCGATTCCCAGCGTTTTGCAACCCTTCACTAGTACCGCAAAAAAGATTGTGACAAAATACACATTATACAAAAAACCGCTGTTAACACCTGGGGAAATACTCCTGCTGATACAGCATGCTTGGTCCAAAGCCCAAACGGAGCCACGCTATGTGGAACGAGTAAAGGAGGTCGATACCTTTGTATGGTACCAAATCCATTTTGTAGTGTCGGCTTGCTAATTGGGAACAGCTCAAAGCTGTTCAATCCTGAACAAGATCACATCTAATATTTGAATGTCGGGCCAGCATCACAAAGGTGTATGATATTGGCTGGTTATTAAAGGAGAGCATGAAGACCCAGGTTAAGTACTTGCTGGATGGGGATTGATTCATCTGCAGGCAAAGCAGTCGCACTGTAAGTTGATGGAGTTGCAGACCCCAGTACAGGTAGCCTTATAGTCCAAGATCCAATACTAATAGTCGAAAAGGAACTCAAGGGTCGCTTCCGTGCCGAGGAAATCATTGCAATTATATATCAGCGGTATTTCAAGGGCCCAAAAATGCAGGGCAATAGGGACCCAGATTTCCTAAATAAGGTAAACGATGTCATCATATGCTTTGTGGCATCAGCTATACGTCATAGTTTGAAGGCGTGGAGGAAGGGGGAGATTGCTCCGGTGATACAAGAGTTTAAATATGAGACTGCCTGGTATAAGTTATGAACCACCTATCATGAGGGGCGAAAGGACTCACTGCGTTGGAAAATGACTAACTTGAAATAGGCACATATGAGAGACTCAAGAATATATGGGAGATACATCCAAAAGCAATACAAGAGCTTATTGTGAATAACATAAAGGCTGACCTAGTGCGTCGAATTGCAGCTCAAGTATGGATTGTAGAAATAGAATCCGTTGACGCACCACAGGTCAAAGATGAAGCCCAATATGAGGCGGAATTGAGAAAGGAGCTAGAGGACTTATGTGACAGATTGAGGGTGCCAGCATATAAACGCCGTCGTGAAGGGAGCCAATTGAGACATTCTTCCGTAGAGTTGGCAGGGCCATTGGACCCAAGTGTTGATGATGAACTGGAGGAGAGTGGAGATATAGACGAAGAGGGCAGAGATTTGGACAGCGGGAGCGGGGATTTGGATATTAATTTCGACGGACAGGATACGGAGTAACTGAAGACATCGGATAGGGACTGGAAACGGATATAGTAGGGGGAGGAAGATCAGTTCCCAGTTTGTTCTGTCTCCGTATAGTTATTGGTTTTTTTTTTCTGTGTAGTTTATTGTTGCTCGCTTGTGGTTCTCTTTCTTGATGCTCGCTTGTGGTTCTCTTTCTTGTCGCTCGCTTGTGGTTTTCTTTCTTGTCACTCGCTAGTTACTCTCCGTGTTTCTGTCCGTATGTTTCTCTCTGTCTCTACTTGTTTCTTTCACCATGTTTTTTATTAATTGTGTCATTTGGGACTGGAATCTAGGTATAATCGTGTGAGAGAGGGGGGGACGCATTGCGTTGGATTTCATTTGGTACTCGTTTATAGGTATAGCAATGAGGGTTGGAATGTGTTTTTTGGTCGTACAAATAGAAAAGAATGAGTGATCGATTTAGGAAGAAGATAAATTGAATGAACTTGGAAACATGATATGTCATGTTAAAAATGTGAGAAGAAGAATTGTTGGAAGGGGAACTTAGAAACGCGATGTGTCGGATTGAAAATACCAGAAAGACAATAGGGAGAAGGTCAAAGCCAGGAAGATATGGGATAGGAGAAGTAACTTCAGAGAGTAGATTGTGAGCATATCGAGTTGGGACAGCGAGATATGGGAGCAACAACAGTATAAAGAGGAGAATAGGTTAGGTGAATGCAGGAGAATGCAGAGGGTAAACGCGTGCTAGCAAAGTCAACAGATAGGAGTGGGAGTAGAAGAGAAGTAAGGCCAATGAGGAATATTGGGAACTCACAATGTTGGATTGGAAAGTTAGCAGAGCGGATAATGCTGGGGTGTTGCAGGGAAAGAGGTATGCGAAGATACAGTAGTGGGAATGGTGTAGAAGTAACATGGTAGTTCAGGGCGTTGGAAGCACTAGAGGTGCGCCAGGAAGGGAACCTGGAATGAAAGTGCATCACAAGGCTGAGTTCTGCAATAGAGTGCCAAGTGCACCTAGTGCTCCTGGTGCAAATAAATACGTTGCTGATGAAGGTAGGAAATGGGATTAGATATTAAGCAAAATGGCCAGCAACATATATAGTGAGATTCTGATTAGGACATACTAGAGTAAGATTTGTAGGATGATATTGAGTAGTATATTCTCGGGTCCATGTAAACAGGAACAGTGGCAAGTTGGAAATTTGCCTATATATTTACATTTCGTATCATATCACACTGAGCCACTCTTCATAACTACTGAGTAGGCAAAACTTACCTATAGGTTGATAGGTATATCATTACATACAAAACAATAACCCCACCAAGAAATAAACAAACCTAAAATATGAGTCAAATTATTACTATACCAGTAAAGAAACCCAATAATATTAACCCCGAAAAAAAAAAAATATAAAATGCGACAGGCAAAAAATAAAAAATAAAATCACATAAAATATTATGCAATGACAAAAAAATAAAATAAAAACCTCAATCATTAAGCTAAAAAAAACCAGATCATTGATAGTTCTCAGTGAAGATCTCATAACTATAAAGCTCAATGGCCAAGTTTAAAAAAGAAACAAGAAAAAGTTTAATTATCGCGAATTTTTTTTTTTCTGCCATCGTATTATGTCTATTATTACTTTGTTTTATATTTTTGGCCTATTGCATTCTACATTTTTTTTAGGGTTAATATTGTGGTTTGTATCTTAGTATGATGATAATTTACTCGTTTGTTCATTTGGTATGGTGATTGTTTTGTATCAGCGTGGATTCAACATATTTGCTGCATGCAACAGTAAATAGCATGAGATTAGTGAATGGGGGACTGGGTATTAGTGCAATTGGTGTTTGGGTCAGAACAACTATGAACTTACCCGTCAGCCACATCGAAAATATCAATATACCATGAACTTCAATTTTCTCATACTCACGGGTGGCCCAGTCATTCTGTATTCTCCCGCTGGGCCCGGGCTACCTAGGAGATAGGTAGTCTCGCTGTGGGCCCGGGCCTCTCGTGAGTTTAATTTTCTCACTGTGGGCCTGGAATATAGATATACCATTCAGAGGGGAAAGGGAGTCAGCGCCATCATCTGAACCAAATTCCGGCAATCTGTAAGTTCTGGGAATACGATATGTGGAAAACCAATACGGAGACACAGCCGAGCCCGACCCTAACCCATATACCCCTAAGCTCCTAGACCTCAAACGAGACCCATAAGACCCAGACCTGGAGGAAGTACTTAGCTAAGAGATCAGGCAGCTAACTATTGAGGACCGGATTTTGGAAGTCAGACACATCATGGAGGAAGACCGTGAGCTAAGAGAGTGGGAAATATCTGCAGTTCTCCAGATCATAGATCAGGACCAAAATGAAATGAGGGAGAATATCAAGATTATACTGGAAGTACTCAATGAGAATAAGGAGAGCTTCTAGGCACAAACCAATATCATAAAGGAGGCTTTTACTCTCCTCAAGCGACAAATGGTGATTCAGCTAAGGTTGCTTAGTACATACATCAGCAAGTAGATAGCCGAAATGGCTCAGGAGATAAGAGCGACCATCACAGCACTACCCCCGCTACCCCAAATATTGATGCAACCGATGTCAGAATCATTCTACCCCTCACCAACGGGGGAGATACGACGTATAACAGCCTGCACGATGAAGAAGGCAATGGAAATGTTAGCAAGAGCAGAGGCAGCAGAGACTCTAGCAAGAGCAAGGGCAATAATAATTATCCTAGATAGTACTGAGAGTATAAGGGAGAGCTCATTGGAGCCAATCCCATTCCCAGTTCGCCAAACACAAACAATCATGACACCGACAGTGGGAGCCACATCAGATAATAATATGGTCGAATCAACCAGCGGAATCTCAGCAAGGCCTGGCAGAGATTCATATGTGGAGAGCAACTTACCTATCTGCAATCCAGGGACCTCTGGGGTGCCCCTTGAGGTCGAACTTGGCGCTCCCCCTCCAGCTCCCAGAATGGAACCAGCAGATCTCAGATAGCTAACAATATGCAAGCATGCCAACTAGGATTGGATGTCTCCATCCATACCAGCCCAGCTTCGAAAGAGGGCTCACACCATTGGACAGGGGAAGAGATAAAGACGGAAGCTATCGAATCCAGCACCTCACCTCCAGCTCCCACACAGAAGGAGACGGAGGCGGAAATACGATGTTATGAGGCAGAGACTGAGGCAATGATCCAGAAGGCTAATACTAATCCTCTACTGAAAATGAGTGAGTTGAGTGCCATCGCGAGGTTGGTAGAGGCAGCAAAAACCAAGCCGAGTGCAACTAGGTGGTCGAACCGAAAGATCCAATAGAATATCCAAAGGACCCCAGCACTCATAGGGGGTTTCAACGGAAAGTTTCAGGAGTCGAGCAGACATAAGACGCTAGAGGAGGAGGGCACCCGCATCAATGCATTCCTGTCACAAGATATCATAGAAGCTGAGGTCACCGCTACCATAGAAAAGAAAGAAAAGGAGGAATAGATAAGCGTACAGGAGGATAAGAGCTCTCTAAAGCATATAGGGCCAGCAACGCTATTCACGTCCTGTAGACAGACGAATTCTTCAGCCATCAGAGCCAGGCAGTCATTCGGGACAGGCATGGGCACTAATGCCATACCTATAATTCCCGGAAAAGCACCCAAATAGCCCAGAGAGGGCAGACCGGTAGAAGCACAGACAACTCCCCTGCAGATAACACCAAGAACACTAGTGAAAACAAACTCAACCGAAGCACATCTCATGGAGAAAAAGCCAGGAAAGGGATAATGTATACCAAAGGGAAACAAAGGATATTGGAACAAAGGCCCAGAGAACACGGTGGTCATCAGCTCTCCCCCCTTCAGACCTACATCTATCCAAGTGCTTATTACAGGATGCCTCACTATCCCTACCAGAGGAGAGGAGTGGAAAAGGTCCTTCTTAGTGGGCTTTAATGCCAAAAGAGAGTATCTCACCCTGGAGACCCCAATATGCGCTACTCAGGTCTCCTTTGCCTTCTCCTACCCCACTGAACGGGTGATCACAATTCACCACCCTCCAAATATGAAGCATGAGGAAATTATAAGGGCAGTGGCCTGAGTATGAAGGGAGATGTATAACAACTACATTCAATATCCTAACTAGTCTCTGATCTCTATTCTTCAAGAAATAACATAGCTCATGGTGCCAGAGCTACAAGACACCTAGAGGGAGAAGACATAGGATAGAGTGGATGCGATCTGTAAAGACCTCAAGCTTGTAAGGGCTGCTCGGCTCTCCAAGTGACTAGTCAAGGGCAAAGGAGATGGATACGAGGAAAAGAAATGCTCGCTGAGGTCCTCAGTAACAACGGTATCCCTCCGAGCCATCAAGTCACCATTACCCATTGTGTATAATGGCAAAAGTAAGATATACCTCTACCAATGGGTGGATAATAAAGCCTTCTATATTGACGAGATGAACTATATAGTTTCTGAGCCCCACCTACCACACTCACCCAAGCCTATTCAAACGTAGGGTGCCTGCCCATACTGCCGCAAGATAGATCATACCGAAGACAAGTGCTGGAGCAAGAGGAATGCCGATACCTGGAGAAGCTATAACAGATACCAGGAGGCCATGGTAGTATGTAACAAGTCGTAGCCAAAGGGCTACAAACGAGACAGGCTAGAGGGCTGTACACGAGACAAGCCTGCTTGTCACAATGAATAACACACTCAGGGGAACATTGGGGTAGAGGAGGGGGAAGACAGAGGAGATGGGGGGAGATAGGAGAGAGGGCACCAAAGTTAAAATGGAAGTGACAGGAGGAAGCAGGGGAGTATCAGGGGAGGCAGATAGCTGGCTGCACGAGAGAGGAGAAGGGGATAGGGGGAGAGAGAATAGAAGGGGGAGTGGAGAGACAAAAGCAGTAGACAGAGGGGAAGAGAATACAAGAAGGAAAATAGAGGCAATTGGGAAAATGAGCAGAATCCAGGTTGGCTATTGCAATATCAACCGATCAGATATATACACACATGCACTGGCAATTCTAGAGGCTACTAAGAACTTTGATATAGTTTTTATTGAGGAACCAAGGATCTTCGACTTCAACAGTAAACTAGGTACTACCAACTATCCGGCCTTCCTTCACATTACCCCTATCTACCAGCAGAGTAAGATTATAGTGTACATTAACTATAGACAACCCAAGTTCAGATACAATGTGAATCAGAGCAAAAACTTAGCCAGGGTTACTGTAGGCATCACAAGCATCACAGGGGTATATCTTGATGGGAAAAGCCCTGCTAACTACCTCACAGATGACCTGGGGTCAATATGCATACTCAACAGGGCCTGTATCCTGGGCGACTTCAATAGCCACTACCTGTTATAGAGAGGCAGAATGACAGAAAGAGGCAGGATAGTTCAGGAGTAGGCGGAAAAGAACACCCTAACTCAACATACCCCCTATAATGCCACCACCTTCCAATGCACTCACCAGGATGGGTCGATGACCTCCTCTCTCCTGAATCTTATTTTCACCAACTCTAATACAATTTGGAAGGCTCATGCTACCCTAAACCTTAGCTGGCCCAGCTCCGACTATTGTCTGCTAGTGGGCTATATCCAAGGCCAAATCCCAACTACTAGAACATACACCACCCCGAATTGGACAGAGTGAAAGGCTTACGTGGAGCGCAACCCAGAGATTGAGACTATGTATTATAACGAGGCCTACGAACACCTAGTGGACCTGTCTAGGAACTTCTCCATAACCAAACACAGCTTTCCACACAGCAAGAAATGGTGGGATATCGTGGTCAGCGCGCAGCTTCGAGCAACAAGGCAGGCTATTATAGAGGACTATGGAAAGCAGAAAAAGAAACTCCACAGTATTATCTGTAAAAAGAAGAAAGCATGCTGGAATAAGTTTCTTAGGGAACAGGGGAACAGATATCCATGGGACATCATTAGAATTGCCAAGGACCCCTGCAAGACCAGGGCAACTTGCAGAGATCTTAAGGGTCCAGAGGGCGCAGTCTTTCAGATGGATCAGGAGAAGTGCACGGCCTTCCAACAACACAACTTCATCACACTCCAGTAGCAACTGCTGACTAGCACACTAGAGCAAAACAACAAGGTCACGACAGAAAATAGCACCTCCAGAACAGGCTTTCCCCTTATCATCGCAGCCTCACTAATACCGTACAGAACTGCAGTAAACAAGAATGTTCAGTTGGTCCGGAAAGCCCTGCAAAAAACCTGTAACAATTTAGCACCGGGGCCAGATCAGATCTCTTGCCATCTCTTAAAACTAATTAAGGACACTCATCTAGGCCAGCGGATCATCAACGATATTGCCAAAACGCTGGAGGATATACCAGTCCCTCCCTCATAGAGAGACATATCCTGCATTATGATACCAAAGCCCAACCAAAATCATAACCTCTTAAAAGACTGGAGGCCTATTGTCCTCTCCAACTGTGTAGGGAAATTGGCAGAGAAAGTAGTAGCTGACTGGCTCTAGGGATATACTTCCCTCTTCCACCCCCTTCAATATGGCTCCCGCAAATACAAGTCAACCATAGATAGCATGATGCTAAATATAGCCAAGGCAGAGGAAGCACTCGCCACTGGAAGCCATGTTACACTCCTGGGAAAGAGTATTGTATTAGCTTTTAATAATGTTAGGAGGAAGGGAGTGACAGAAGCCTTGAACTTGTGCCCTATGGTCCCAAGAAATATTACGAACTTCGTATACTCCTTTCTCTCGCCCAGATCCTTTGACATCATCTGGGACAACTCTATTAGGGTAAGAGGCGCCTTAGATGAGGACACGCCACAAGGCAGTCCACTGAGCCCAGTGGTATTCCTGATCTTCATTTCCAGGACATTAACCCGCGCAGCTAAGCTTTGTAAAAACATACACATTCCTAGACCATACATACTGTACAGAACCAGGATATTGACCTCACTGGGGGTTTTTCTGTTTAGTTATGCAGACGATATCAACCCTCTCATTATCACCCCCCCTGGGTACTAAAAGGTAGAGTATAATATAGTAGTAAAGGAAGTGGATGCGGCCTTGGTTAAGGCCACCGAAAAAGACAAGCTGGAGTAGGATGCTTCTAAGAACGGGAGACTCGATTTCCAGGGAAAAAGGGAAAGCGGGCAATGCAACAAATACAATGAACACATCACAACCCTTAGGATTATCGTGGACAGCAGGCTCGAGTTTAAAAGACACATCAAAGCCAGGTCCAAAGCAGTGATGGATGTCCTCTTACGCCTAGGCAACAGCAATAAGAGCATGTGCCCTTGGGCACTCAGGAGTATGTCTACAGGTCTTGTCTATCCCGTCTTCTTATGGAGGGCAGAGTTATGGGGAAACAATAGCAATACATCTGACATAGAGCATCTGAAGTACCAGGTGCTATGCAAAATCTGTGGGGCCTACCATGGTAGTTTAAAGGACAAGCTTCACCTCATTGCCAACATCGAACCTCTAGAAAGCAAGCTAGTAGATCTTCGCACCTATTGGGTGGCACGAGTGGTTCAGACCGGAAACCCACAGATTAGGGAAATGATCTCATCGCCCTTCTCCTCGGATAATACAATCAACAGAGTCTTCTAAGCTGCCACAGCCTTCAAGCCTCAGAACCTAAGTTTCGGCAACTGCTCCCATTATAATCCTAGCAGTCTTACATATAATATTTTGTACGACCCCTTGGACCCTTTTTCTAAGACCAAAGGTAGGTAGGTAGTGAAAATCAGAGGCTTGCTGGATGAAGGCTAGAGAGTTTGTTATATGGACGGCACGGGCAGAGAGAGGCATTGTGCTTCGGCAATAGTATCGAAGGACAAAAGAGGAAATACAAGATTGAGATCAAGCTCTTATTTGGGAGAAGAAGCAATAGTCACGGACAGTGAAAGGTAGACAATCGTCCTCCCACTCAAAACACATAGGGATACATCTATGGTTGCTATCTTCTCTGACTTAACCTCAGCCATTTCATCAGCCTTGGAAATCTCGTTAGGCTTGAAACCACCCAGAAGCGGGATCGAGATAGAGATTGGAGATCTCCTAGCAGAGCGCCATACTAATCATTACGACACCTCAATCCCCTGGGTCCGCTCCCATATCGGTATCAACGGGAATGAGGAGGCAGATGAGCGGGCTGCTTTCGCATCCCCATGGGGACAATTCATGGTACAAGACCCTATAGTGATGGAGGGAGAGATTAGACAGTCCTCTAAAGCTGCTCGTGCTAAGACCAGTACAGCTCTAGGTTTCGGCATAAGTAGGAGTGACTGGAATCGACATGTCCTATCAGTGTACACATGGCTTCGCACAGGCAAGGGTTCCCAGAAGTACTGGCTTTATCGCGTCGGCAAGGTAGACACCAGCTCTTGCTAGTGCGAATATTACATGGAGGATGGGCATCACATCATCTTTGACTGCCTATTATATGACCAGCAATAACACCAATTGGGGAAGATAGAAAGATGGGAGGATATCGACCGCCCTATATGAGTAAAAGAGGAGGGCGAGGAGGATGAGTGGGAGGTAGTGGAGGCCTTCTTCACCTTCCTATACACAAGGCTCTATGGAAGGGGCGTGTAAGGGGATGTAGGAGTTAGGGGATGTAGGAAGCAAAGGGAATGGAAGGGGTAGCTAAGGGAGAGTCAGGGGAGAGGGGGGAGGAGTATATAGTATTCACAGGTCTCAGTCAGGCCTCTCGGGGTCATCTGGCATATTGCCGGTTAGTGACAGTATAGGGACCTACGCATTATGATTTTCATTATATATTTGTTATTATAGTTTTGATTTACATAGTTTCATTTACATAATGTTTGTATCCGATTGACACAGTTTTGAGTCATACAGTTGGAATGCTTGTATTTAGTCCTTTGCTTTCTGTGCGTAGCGGACCTGGCAGATTAACTTGCCTAGTCCTGAATCCACCCAGGTTTCCGGGTGGCTCCTCATTAGCGTGCGCAGCGGGCCGATTTTTACCCGCGCCGCGTCGCCAAGACCCGCGCCGACGGCCAATTATTTCCCCTTGC
>ML121578.1:248365-328348 GCA_003788615.2 Terfezia boudieri ATCC MYA-4762 | reverse complement strand
AGCCGCGAATGCATGAGTTCCTACATCATATATATAAGCCACAGATACATGAGTCCCTACAAGCCGCGAATGCATGAGTTCCTACATCATATATATAAGCCGCGAATGCATGAATTCCTACAACCGTGCATGCTTGAGTTCCTACATCATATATATAAGCCACGGATACATGAGTTCCTACAAGCCGTGAATGCATGAGTTCCTACATCATATATATAAGGCGCGGATACATGAGTTCCTACAATATATATATAAGCCGCGAATTCATACGTTCCGCATATATCGCAGTGCTACGATTTCCCAATAAGACTATTACCAGCCTAGGCAGCGCTTGCAGCAGTGGGCGGAGCGGGTCATGCCACTTTTCTCGTTATCTGCTATATCATTGTCTTCGGAAAGTCTATATCGTCGGCCTTGGCGATTGGCCTTGGCAACTATGGTTTTCCTGTATATATACTTCCGTTCCCCGCGCCTTTTCCCAGGTATATCCAACCAGACTATATTCCAGTAAGTATTAGAGCGAGTATTAGAGCGAGTATTAGAGCGAGTATTAGAGCGAGTATTGGAGCGAGTATTAGAGCGAGTATTAGAGCGAGTATTAGAGCGAGTATTAGAGCGAGTATTAGAGCGAGTATTGGCGCAGGTATTGGAGCGAGTATTAGAGCGAGTATTGGAGCAGGTATTGGAGCGAGTATTGGAGCGAAGCAGTATTAGCATATGTATATTCCACATATATATCTCTTTCTCTAGTCTGGTTCTTTTATGTATATAATTTCCGAATACAAGTCAGACTCCACTATGCGTATATTCAGGGTGCAATCGCATGTATATTCAGGGTGCAATCGCGCGTATATTCAGAGGCGGCTATTCTAAGGCGGCTATTCCCTAGCTGTGTGCTATGGACGGAAGGTATAGAACTGAGATTATCTGCAACGCATGTGCACCTTACAGAGACATCAGGGGCGTGGGTTAGATTAGTATTGTGTCCCAGGCGTGGGCCACATTACCGTTGCGTCCCAGGCGTCGGCCACATTACCGTTGCGTCCCAGGCGTCGGCGACATTAACCATTGCGTCCAGGCATGGCCGACATTAGTGTTGCGTCCCAGGCGTGCGCGCATGAGCAATGGCGTCCTTGAGAAGAACTCCCGGGAGTTCTTCTCAGGGACGCTAATCTGCGTCCTGTGCGTTACGTGCGTCAGACGCATGGGACGCAAATATTTTTCTTGCTGATGCAGGTGATGCTAACGGAACAACACTAACAACAACAAGAACACAATAACGAGAAAACTTGGCTAGGAGGGGACGGTTGTGACACTATCCCCCCTTTAGGCTTGGAGCCCCAGCGACGAAAAGGCAAGACGAAAGGCACGGCTAGGCGAAAACAAACAAGCAGAACAATAATCCATAACCCAACCCCAACGCCGAAGTAAGCAAAAAAAACAACAACCAAACAGCCAAACAATGGAAACCCTAGCCACAACTCCAAATATCAAAGGAAACACACAAAAACACCATCCACAACTCTGGGCTGGTAAGGACAAGGCAGGGCATTATTCGGCTGGACAAGGTTTCCGTGGATATCGTTGGTGGAACAGGGCGACCAAGTCCTGTGCATTCTCCAGGTCCTCTGCGGGTTGCCAGGTAGCCTCCTCATCCCCTAGCCACTTGACCTTATATTGCAGATGCCCATACCTTCTCCGCGAGTCTAGTACTTCCTCCACCTCCCATTCCTCCTCACCTTCGATAATCACGGGAGGAGGGGAGGGGTGTTTCTGTCCTGGGAGAGGGTCCTCCACGGCGGGCTCGATCTCAGAGACATGGACAACCGGGTGGCGTTTGATGTCTTTGGGGAACCTCAGGCAGTAGGCGTGAGTGCTCACGGCCCCCAACACTTCGAAGGGACCCAGGAACTTATGGTCGAGCTTGCGGGAAGGGTGCTCTGTCCGGAAATGGCGGCTAGAGAGCCACACTTTGTCTCCTGGCTGGTATCTGGGGGCTGGCAACTGTGATCCGTCAGCATATTCAGCCTACCTGGCTTGTGCATACACCAATTCAGATCTCAAGGTGGCATGGAGCTCCGCAATTTCCTTTGCGAATGTTTTGGCTGGGACATTCTCTCTGGCCTTCTGCAGGGGTGCTAAGGATTCCACAAACCGAGGATGCCAGCCATAATTCGCTAGGAAGGGGGAGGTCTTTAGTGACTCAGAAAACTGGTTGTTGGCTGCGAACTCGCAGGTTGCCAATAGGGACACCCAGTTGTTCTGCTGGTAGTTGATATAGGCTCGCAGGTATTGCTCTATGACTGCGTTCATTCGTTCCGACTGTCCGTCCGTTTGAGGGTGATATGCTATAGAAAGGTGCACCTCAATCTCTAATAGCTCGCAGAACGCCTTCCAGAACTCGGATATGAACTGGGGGCCACGGTCGGAGATAATCGATTCCGAGAGACCATGATAGCGGAAAACGGCATTGAGGTAGAGGTTGGCTAAGTCGGGGGCAGAGCAAGTGTCCCGACAGGGTATCATGTGCCTCATTTTAGTTAACCGATCCACCACCATCAGAATGGCGTTGAACCCCGAGTCCTCTGGCAGTCCGGTCACAAAGTCCATGGTCAGGTGTTGCCAGGCTTTTTTAGGAATCTCCAGGGGCTTTAAGGTGCCGTACGGGGTGTGGCGGACAGGCTTAGCATGCTTGCAAACATGGCAGTTCCGTACGTACCGCTCCACGTCTTTCCACTGGTCAATCCAGGTGTACTCCCTAGACAGAAGCTCTAACGTCTTGGCCACTCCAGGGTGACTTGCAACCAGGCTGTCATAGTGCTCTTCGAGTAGCCTCAGGCGTAACCTTCCTTCGGGTATATAGAGCTGTTCACAGTGGTATAGGAGGCCCTCCTGGACGGTACACTCGGCCAGAGAGATCTTGGGGTGGTGGCGCTGGCCGGAATCCACTGCGGTGATGATTTCCCTGGCCAGGGGGTCTTCTTCATATGCCTTTTTCACCAGTTGTCAGAGGTCGGCTTCCACGGCGGCCTCAGCCACTGCTCCAGCCGCAGCATCAGCATCCGCCTCAGCATCAGCTTCCGCATCCACCTCAGCATCAGCTTCCACATCAGCCTCAGTATCAGCTTCCGCATTAGCCTCAGCATCAGCTTCCGCATCAGCCTCAGCATCAGCTTCCATATCAGCCTCAGCATCAGCTTCCGCATCAGCCTCAGCATCAGCTTCCACATCAGCCTCAGCAAGGACATTGGCTGCCAGATCAAGGTTTTCGGGCTTCAATACCACCTGATTTTGGTATTTTAGCCTTTCATTCCCCCCTTTAGGGAGGTCACCTGATCTCCTAGTCAAGGCATCCGGTTTGCCACCAGCCTTTCCTGGCCGGTATTTGATCTTAAAGTTGAACCGAGAGAGGAATTCTGACCACCTTGCCTGCCGTCGGTTCAGCAACTTGGTGGTTGTAAAATACTCAAGGTTTTTGTGGTCAGATAATACCTCGATGATCCCCTTGGCTGACTCCAAATGTGGCCTCTATTCTTCGAACGCTCGTACGATGGCCATCAGCTCTTTGTCATAGATCTCGTAGTTGCACTCAGCTGGGGAGTGCTTTTTCGAGAAGTAGGCCACAGGGTGGAGGATTCCGTTGACATACTGAGACAAGATCCCCATGGAGACATAGGCGGAGGTGTCAGTCTCCACAATACATTCGTTGCCCAGATCGAAATGGGCTAGGATCGGTGCTGAGCAGAAGGCTTCCTTGAGGTTCTGGAAGGCCAACTGAGCTTCTGGATTCCACTGGAAGGCCTTTTTCGTTGCGTTGTCGGATGTGAGCCAGCTTCTACCTTCGAGCCAGCTTCTACCTTCGTTTTCGTCAAGGCCGTCAGGGGTGCCGCGATCCGTGAGTATCCCAGGATGAACCGGCGGTAAAAGTTGGCAAATCCTAGGAAGGCTTGCACATCCTTCAAGTTGGCCGGGGTTTCCCACTCCTGGATTGCGGCAACTTTGGCAGGATCCATCCGGATACCTTCCGTAGTGATGATCAACCCCAGATATTTGACCTCCTGCACATGAAACTCACATTTCTCGGGCTTGAGGTATAGTCCGGCTTGCTCCAGCTTTTCCAACACCTGCCGGACATGAATCTTGTGTTCTGCTAGGGTATCTGAATAGATCAAGATATCGTCGAGGTAAGCCGTGCAGAACACATCCAAGAAGTCTCGGAGGGTATCGTTAATAAAGTGCTGGAAAGAGGCCGGGGCATTGGTTAATCCAAAGGGCATGACATTGTACTCGAAGTGGCCATAATGAGTTCGGAAGGCCGTTTTCCACTCCTCCCCCTCAGCAATCCTTACCAGGTTGTATGCCCCTCTCAAATCCAGTTTAGTGAACCATTTGGCCTTGGAAAGCCTGGCTAATATCTCCTGGATCAGAGGTAGGGGATACCTGTTCTTGACCGTTATCTCGTTCAGCCCCCGATAGTCCACACATAGCCTAAGAGAGCCATCCGATTTCTTGACGAATAGCACCGGAGCGCCTGCTGGAGATGAGCTATGGCGAATGAAGCTCTTGTTGAGGTTTTCCTCCAAGTACTTCTTCAAAGCTTCCAGCTCCAACTGGAACATTCCGTAGAGGGGCCCATAGGGGGGGGTCTTACCCTCTATCAGTGGAATAGTATGGTCATATGGCCGGTGGGGTGCGAGCTTTTCTGCGGCCTTCTCCGAGAACAGGTTGATGAATTCGTGGTATTCGTCCGATACCATAGACTTCCACTCCTCCTTCGACCGTGTCTTATTAATCTCCAGGTTCACCTTGTGTATGGACAGGGCATGAGCCTTCAGCTTGTGCCTTCTAGTAAGGTAAGCGAAAGCCCCTGCCCCGATAAAGCTAACATTCAGAGGTTTTTGGGGGCCAGGGGGGACCGGGGGTACAGGGGGAACCAGGGGCACAGGGGGAACCAGAGGTATAGGAGGGGCAGGGGGCACGGGAGAATTAGCAGCATTGATATGTACGGACTGGTGAGCCACCTGGGTCGGGTGGATTATCGGGGGTAGCAAGGCACACAGCCCAGTAATGGTGGCCTTCAGATTCCTGCAGTGTTTTTTGCAAAACTGGCTGTTAAACTGCAGGGTATAAGAGCTGAAGCTGACCGATACATCGTGCATTCTCAGCCACGGGATTCCGAGCACAATCAGGTATTTGATCTTAGTTACAAACATCGGGAGGGCTTCGGAGTGATCCCCGACCTAGGCAGGCAAGCACGCAATATCGGTGATATCCCCAGAGGAAATGGGTCGACTGTCAATGACATCCAGAACACGAGGGGTTTTAAGCTTGGACGTGGGTATAGAGAATTTACTGACAAAGGCCTGGTCAACGAATGCAATTCCTGAGGCTCTGCAATCTATGAGTGCTGACGTAGTGATTGTTCTATCATTATTGATTTTGAGGGAGATAGATACAACAAAGTGCTCGCTGAACAAGTGAGACTCGTCAACAACAGAAGAAGCAGAAGAAACGGAAAACGCAGACAAAGACAAATGGCCTGGGGCAGGTCCCTTGCTAGTGTCAGTAACTAGGCAAGGGACAGGGCTTTTCCCGACTCGTCGACCTCCTCGATCCTGGGCACTGGGGTGTCGGCCGGGGAAATGGCGTAGATAGCCAGGGAGCGAGCCTTCCGGAGAGGGCAGGCTGCAATGAAGTGGTCCCCCTTACCACAAGCAATGCAGAGGTTGTTAGTTTGTCGGCAGTCTCTTTCTTCCTGTATCAAGCGGGGTCTTCCTAAAGACAGGTTCATGGGGGTGGCTCCTCCAGCCACAAACGAGAGGTGGGCAGGCTTGTTGGCAGGTTTACTGGGGGGTTGGCTTGGTGATTGTTGTGGACGGGCGGTGGAAGAGGAGGAGGCGGAGGAGGAGGCTCTTGGGTGGCCTCGAAGTGTAGCTAATTGTTGCTCCACCCTGCTCACCTGGTCTATGAGGCCTTCAAGTGTGGTAGTTGCTGGGCAGTATACCAGGGCCTGCCTGAGCTCGAAGGTGAGACCCTCCTTAAATTGGTCCAGTTTGGCATCGTCATTCTAGTTGATCTCGGCTGCTAACTGAGAAAATTCTGCGACATAGGTGGAGAGTTCGGTATTCTTCTGTTTCAATGCTCACAAGGCACGAGTGGCCGTCCCTACCGGGTTGGGGTCCCCGAAAGCCCGGTCTAGGATTGCTAGCAAAGCTAGAACGTCTGCCAGGTCGACACCGTTCTCTTTGACGTATGGTTGGACCTGGTCCATGGCCTTGCCCTCCAGCAAGCCATAGACGTAGGTTAGTTTGTGCTGAGTGGTCGGGAACTTTGCGGCGTCTCCATTGAGCTTGAGATTGATCGAGTTCTTCCAGGCCTTAAGCCTAGCTCGATCGCCGTTGAATTTGGGGGGTGCTGGGAGGTCCTGGGTCTTCTGGGTCTTGGGGGCGGGGTCTGTTGTGGCGGCTGTTGCAGCGGCAAGGTTGCGAGACATCTCCCGGATAGTTATCCTGTCTTCTGCGGCGTCCTCCCGAAGGATGGTGATCTCATCCCGGGCGGCCTGCAGCTGGTTTTGAGCCTGGGTGAGCTGGTTTTGAGCCTGGGTGAGCTGGTTTTGAGCTTGGATGAGCTCATTGCACTGCTCACTGGCCAGGTTATCGGTGGCGAGAAAGATATCGATGATTTGGCAGCAGTATGTGATGAGGTCGCTGGGCTCGGAGGGGATTGGCAGGGCTTACTAGGCTTGAAACCTAGCCCCTGGAGCTTGGGTATTATTGTTGAGGTTCATGATGTTCATACCGGTTGGTCAGGGTAGATCCAATATAGTGTAACGAGGCTCGAGGGGATGGACCAAGGGGTACGACACCGTGGGGGGGCAGAGGCGGGAACAGGGGCAGGAGTAGAGGCGAGCGTGAGGGCGAAGGCAAAGGCCAAGGCAAGGCAAGGCAAGGCGGAGGGGAGGTGCACGAGGAAGGTACACCAGCGTGGAGAGAAGCAAGATCCTGTATTTGGTATACAAGACGTTGGATAGGGATCCAACGAAAGGGCGGAGAGAGCGCACTATATATACAGGCTGGCTGGCCAAGGCCACCGGAAGGAATAAGGTTCCCGAGACCCCTTATCTCGGGAACTGAGATAACAATGATATCACCTGCGATGCAGGTGATGCTAACGGAACAACACTAATAACAACAAGAATACACTAACAAGAAAACTCGGCTAGGAGGGGACGGTTGTGACAAAGGTTAAGGTTAGGCAGGGTGATGGATCGAATTTGGTTGGACGAAAATTTATGGTTAATACCTCATTTTCGGTTTCTTCAGGAGGAAATTTCTTAGGTAAGTTTCCTTTAGATGCTAAGGTATTAGATATCGGTAAGAAGGATATTGTTTTGGGATTATTTTGGTTGAAGAAAAATGGTTTTGTGGTAGACCCTATGAGTAGGTGTCTAAGGAATACTAATACGGGTCTGGTTATCCCTTGTTCTATGCGGTAGATTCCATCTGTTTTCCTTTTAGACATAGATCAAGAGCTATTAGAGGATAGCGAGGTTCTACTAATTATTGATGCTAGCAAACGGTACTCCCGTTATGCACAAGTATTCTCCATAGAGCAGGCAGATCGTCTACCTGAATACAAGTTATAGGATCACGAAATCCCCCTACAAGATCCAAATGCAAAGATACCTATAGGGGCCATCTACAAGACCACATGGGAAGAGCATGAGGCATTGCAGGCCTACTTGAAGAAAGAAGTACTAACAGGCAAGGTCGGGTACTCTTGGTCAGCTACCGGAGCCCCTATACTATTCGTCAAAAAGAAGGATAGATCTCTAAGGATATGCATTGACTATCGAGCCTTAAATCGACTGACGGTCCCAAACAAGTACCTCCTACCACTTATCTCCGAACTGCTTGATAAAACTAAGGGAGGGAAATGGTTCACAAGGCTTGATTTGAAGAATGGGTATAACCTAATCTACATTGCTCTAGGCCACGAATGGAAGACCGCCTTCCGTACCAAGAAAGGACTATTTGAGTACACCGTTATGCCATTTGGATTAACGAATGCTCCTCCTATGTTCTAAGAAATGATGGACTCGATATTCAAGGACATGGAAGGATATATCTGGTACTTAGATGATATCCTAATATATGGTGGGGAGACAGAGGCAGAGTACTAGCAGTTGGTAGAAAAGGTTCTCCAACAGTGTATTAAACATGGGTTGGCTGTCAATCTCGCTAAATCAGAATTCTATGTTCAGGAGACCATCTTCCTAGGTTATGTAATTAATGGTCAGCAGATCCAAATGGACCCCTCCAAGCTCGAAACAATGTCCAAGTGGCCAGTCCCAATAAAAAAGAAGGAGGTACAAACATTCCTTGGTTTCGCTAATTACTACCGTCAGTTTATTGAAAATTATAGTGGTAAAGCTAGACCACTAATTAATCTAACTAAGGATGTACCCTTCTTGTAGGGAGAGCAACAACAGAGAGCCTTTGACGAACTATGCCAGCAATTCATGTCTGCTCCTATCCTCACTCAGTTCGATAGAACCCTCGAGACAATTATAGAAACTGATGCTAGTAATCAGGCAATTGCTGGTATCTTGTCTCAATATCACATTATCGATGGAGCTAAGAGACTGCACCCAGTTGAATATCATACAAAAACCCTTTCTGATACCCAATGCAACTGGCCAATCCATGATAAAGAACTATTCGCAATAGTGGATTGTTTCCAGAAATGGCAAGATTGGTTAGTAGGTGTTTATGTGAACGTCTATACAGACTATTAAGGGTTACAATATTTCAATACCAAGTAGAAGCTCAACTCCCGTCAAGCTACCTAGTACCTATGAATGTCTGAATTCAATTACCAAATCCACTACTGATTTGGCACAAAGATGGGCAAGCTAGATAGCCTATCTAGATGTTTAGGGAAAGAGAAATCTAGTATGGAAGCCAAATTTTTCGATGAAGGACAACTAATGGTACTTGGGGAAGATGATGAAGAGGAAGCCGAGGATGTGGAAATGGATAGAATTGATGTGGCTAGATGGGAAAAGAAGGATGGATTATGGGTCGTTCCATAAGAGCATAGGTTGGAAGTGCTTAAGCAGCATTATGACAGTCAAGTGGCTAGTCATTGGGGAAGATATTGAACTCAAGAGCTGGTATCACGGAACTTTATATGGAATAAGTGGTAAGAGGATGTGGCGAACTATGTGGCAGAATGTATCAAGTGTCAGAAGGCGAAGGTGGACAGGCATAGCAGGCAAACTAAGTTGGTACCAATGCCAACAGGGGAACACCCCTTTGAGGAAATAGCTATGGATTTCATGGGAGAACTCCTAGAGTCAAAAGGCTTCTATGCTATTCTCATTGTTATAGACCGGTTCACCAAAGTACAGCATTACGTTCTGGCAAAAACAACATAGACAGCAGCTGACATAGCTAATGTCTATATCAACGAGATATGGAGGCTCTATAGACTCCCGAAACATATCACTGATGACTGTGGCCCTCAATTCGCTTCCAAGTTCCTCAAAGAAATAAATAAGAAGCTGGGAATAACACTCCGCCTCTCAACAGCCTACCACCTGCAAACAGATGGACTTAGCGAAAGAGCCATCTAGACATTAAAACAGTACCTCCATATATACTGTCATGATAGGCAATCTCATTAGAAAGCTTGGTTACCCTTAGCCGAGTTTGCCTATAATACCACCACTACCTCCACCCATAAATACTCACCCTACCGAAACTTGTATAGCTTTAACCCTCGGACGATACACCTCTCAGACGACTTCGAGTTCTCATCACCTGCAGCAGAAGAATGGCTTGAACGAATGACAACAGTGTACAACCAAGTTCATAATACCCTTAAGCAAATCAATTATAAACGAAGTGCCATCAGTCTCGAAAAGGCTAGGTATTTCAATATTGATAATTGGGTACTAGTTGATCAACGGAACCTCCAAATCAAAGCTGGCAATAACCGGTCACTTATGAATAAGTGGATAGGACCCTATAAGGTTATGAAAGCAATTGGGTCTCATGCATACGAATTGGAGGTTCTAGATAGCACACGATGGCACAATGTTGTTCATACCATCCTACTGAAGCCATTCAGATAGAGAGACGAGCCGCAGGATATGGAAGAAGATGAGGAAGACATTTTTGAAGTCAAGTCTATTGTTGACTCATGGAAAAATAGAGGTGTTGTTAAATCCAGGGTGAGATAGATGGGATATACAGAGTTGGAGGATACATAGGAAATGCTCGATATGCTCGATAATTGTCCCCTCAAGCTGCAGGAATTTCGGGACAAGTACCCAAACAAACCTCAAGATCCTTAAAACAGTTCAAGGAATGGCTCTCCCAAATAGTTGGTGAGAAGGAAGCAATATGGTACCTTTTACCCTCCTCACTTATTACCTTTTCCTGATACAGGTTTTTTGGCAAGGAGAAAGGTTTTTAACAGCCATGGCATACATGTGTAGGCATACCGGTCTTATGGGACTCTATAATAGTATAGGGAGTATAGGTATCTAGCGGAAAATATTAGTACTCTCCACTAGGGTTACTTGAGCTGTTACTAACACATATCCATCTGAAGAGGGCAAATAGAATTGTGTTCAATTGAGGACAACTGCCTCGGAACGGGGAGTAATGTTATAGCTCAAGTAAGAGACCTATGCACTAAGACGCAGAACCCAGTCCTGAGCATTCGTTAAGCACTAGCTAATACAGTAGACTGATCACCTACTAGTTAGATATGGAATTAGAGATGGGAATATAGAAGTGTGTGACCTTAGGATGGCCTCATGTATGTTTAAGTCTTCGATATAGTTTTATTAGTTTCTGTTATCTGTTATTCATGTACGGTTATTGGATTGTTCTATAGTTAGTTTATGTACTTCAGCCTGAGGATGACTGCGTTGCATCTCAGCTGAATGCATATATGTATATCAGACTATAGGTGTCCATATTGGGAAGTAGTTTCCTAATTAGGCAACTACTGACGACACAGCCTCTTCTATTAGCTATACTTGAATAGGCAACTTGTATAGGATCTGATAAACGGTTATCAGATCAAGCGGCCTATATAAGCGAGCACCTTTTAGATAGATAGAAGGGCAAAACGAAAGCGTTGTTCTAAGTCACAATATGATTTGCTTTCATCAAGCATGTATTTACACCCGAGTTCTATTATATCTACTTGCTAGCATAAGTTCCGCGTTCCGATATATATTTTATATAGCTTCTAGGTATATTACAGCTCGCCTGTAACAACCATGTGACAGAGCATGTGAAAGGTTTCTATACTATGTACTTAGGTCGAAGCTCATTATGGCACTAATATATATGTTAATTACCTCCCTTGGCATATTGAATCAACATCCTAATAATTTAGGGTGTTACTACCTACTCCTTAATTGGCTTGTGTTCCTATCATTTCATTTTATTATTACAAATATTTACCGAGCTAATGCCAACCGGAATGGCTCGCACACTCATAACACTTCACAAAACACGTTTAGTTCTCTCAAAGAAAACAAGGCTTACCTTTACCTGTCTGATTTTTTTTTCAATCATACTTAGTAGTATTTGCTGCCCTTTCATATCATACAAAACAGCAGTACAGAGTATGCTTTTCACAACTGTTAAATCACTCCACTCCGGCATACTGGCAATCGCAATGGGATCCGCTAATCCGCTCACCCTGATGTAAGGCTTCATCGATAGTCATGTCATCTCTTCGGTATAATTTACTTTGGCAGTCCGAATCAGAAACCAGATTACGGCTCATATATCTGCCTGTGAAACGGATCGGTGTTCAATCCAGTTTTGTTGCTGCAACCGGTCTATGCAGGCTACTTGGTCCAATACTTGGGTCAAGTGCCCGCCAGACTATTAGGCTACCAATTTCAGAACCAGACTATAAATTCAGATAGTAGAGCATATAACAGGATTGGGCAGCTGAACTAGATCTATAGATCTAGTGCAAAAACAATACTCATTGCGGAAAGTCTATATGTACATCAATATTATGTAGATTATCTCTGCCATCAACCTGGAAAATCTTCATTCCATTATTTCTTTTATACCTGAGTCGAAGTGATTAAATTGATTTTCAAAGGGTTCATTGAACCAGACCAATCCTCATAGAACTTAATCTCCCTTATCAATCACTCTTTTACCAATCCCCTGAGCCCCTACCAGTCACCTGCCAACCGATAGGCGGTTGTCTAGTGCCCCGCCATTCAATTTCAGAGGGCAGCATTCCACGGCTATTGCACCCCCCGAGCGCTGAAATTGCTCTAACCTCTTCCGGCTTCCGGTATTGTAGCGGCCAAGAGGATAGACGGCCTTGTCAAAATAATTCTGCTAAATCTAGTACATGTAGCCCCAAACGGTCTCACGGAGAATCCCTGGCTTATGCTTGACAAAATGCCTAATTATTTTTGGCATTTGAAAGCAGGATGGTGCCAGGCATCATCCAGCAATTTGTAAACGAACTCATCGACAGCTTGTAGATGTGTTCTGTGATGTAAGTGCCAAAGAATTTATCGTTGAGAATGGATGCTCCTGATGTGTGGATGAGGAAACGATTTTTGGGAAGGTTGTGTTATTGTTAATAGGGAGTGGTTTGGAGAGACCACGGAGAATTGCGGGGGTGATCCACATCGGTGATGTTCACAAACACAAGATTGATGTTGTTTTCGTAGTGTACGATAGTGCAAGCTAGATTAGGAAAAATACCGAGAGTGTTTGCTGTTTAGAAATCTATACTGCTTTCCTTGATTCTTTAAATCACGGCTGATACGGAGGGGCGGAACAAATGCCTTTTCTCCTTTCCTATCTGGAGTTGCATATGCAGGATTTATACATGGGCATTCACGCATAATAACGGACAGGTCTTAGAGTACTCTAGTGTATACAGTATCTCATCTTCGAATATGCACTTGGCATATTTTGGTAGGAAGTCAGATTATATTTCATGATAGAGGGATAAAAATGGGGATAACCTGTCAGGAAGTATTTAATCAATTTATGCAAATAAATTTAATAGTGTAAAAGAGTCCTTGTCTTCATGTTACCTAACGTTCACTGACCAACAAATGTCTCAGGCACGTGAGCGCATCCAATATGCAGAAGCGTAAAGAACTGCTAGCCCCTAACGAGCGTCAAAACCCTTCATAACAGCAATTCAATACAACCAAAATTCGGACCCATAAATGTATCTGGTCTCTGGCTATTGCGCGATTGTCCTAGCTTATTCTCCCAAGTAACCTCTCAATTTCCCCTCGTCAAAAACGCATTCTGCCTGCGAGCAGGTACGTTGAAAGTCTTTTCGCGCCCATTAGCTTGTTCAGTATATCCTGCCTTGGCAGAATCGTCGGTGTTCAACCCGCCGAAATGGGCTGCAAGTGAATTGGTATGTTTTCCATCAAAAGCCTGATAAAACTGGTACTCTTCCTCATCTTCATCACTCCCGCTCACTGAGCTTCCACGTCCCTTGGCTTTTTGTTGTGCTGTGGGTGTGGGGAATAGCTCTTCAACAGAATGGCGGCTAGAGGCAAGTTCATTGACCTGAGGTTCTTGCGTTTCTGACACCGTATCGCTGTTGTTTTGAGCTTCTTCCGCTTCCTTCAGAGCTTGAGCTTCTTCCGCTTCCTTCAAAGCTCGAGCTTCTGCGGCCTCTTCTGCGGCCTCTTCTGCGGCCTTCTGTCTGGCACGCGCTTTGTCCTCAGGGAATACAGGCGGTCCCCTATCCTTCAGATATTCCTGCCCTGGCTTAAACTTCTTCTGGGGCGCCAATCTCTCCATGGTCGTTTTAAGGCCTTTGCGGAATCTAACCCAGCGGCGGCTTTCATAAGCTTCAATGCGCGCCTTTTCCTCCATTGCTCGTTGATGCTCCGCTATTCTCTCATGTCCCCTGGGGGTAAGTGGAATAAAGAGAGACGAAACAGCACTCATTTTCCAGGTTTTGCGGTTCAGGTTAGTTGGCCCTTTTTCATAGCTGGCGATAATATCTGGAAATTGATGTACCATCGAGTAATATTTGCCACTTGCAATACCTTCTGTCGTATTGTCTTCCTTTGCATTTGCTTTTACTGGGCAAGTCTCAAACTGCTTAAGTGGGCCAGTCTTTTTCTTGTCGCCAGTGAGTTCGTACAGACCTGGTGGAGTAGGTTCCAACTTCCGAGGCTTTCGCTTTGGTTTATCGCTCCCCTTATATGTAAAGGTCATGACATGTGTGGTCTGGTTAGCTGGTTTTTGTGGTATACCACCGTCATCCTTGAGCTTAAGGTCATCCTCATTCATTGTAGTAAGAGGCCTGGAATTATCTGCTTTTTGAGGATCTGGGGGTTTTGTAACGGCTGCATCGTCAGGAGCAGCTGGGGGTTCTGTAACGACTGCACCGTCAGGAGCAACTGGGGTTTCTGTAACGGCTGCACTGTCAGGAGCAGAGGGCTCAATCTTGTCAATAGGAGAGGGCTCAATATTGTGAATAGCAGGCAATACTAAAGCCCCGAGAGCCACAGGAATTGCGCCAGGAGTCATGTTCTTCGGAGTATCAACAGAGAGGCTTGTCCCGTGTTGCTGAGACATTTTCAATATCTTTGAGAGTACAAAGGGATGATTGGAGATTTAGTGATCTGTACTCCATAGTCAGATTGGGCAATTCTTGAAATGGGGGTGACACTTACTGACCAGTTGAAAATATCGATATCAGAGAATAGGCCTAGGATAGTAATACCTAGGTTGCCTATTCGTGGTATAAGCCACACTCGGTGCCTCTCTGGGTCAATTGCAGAAACCAGTGTTGTATTGAGGTGGGATTGAAAGAAGGCACAAGACAGGTTGCCTTAGACTGCACAGATGTCAGATTTGAGTAAATCCTAGAATGAAGTAGAGAAAACTTACAGTAAAGACTGAACTTCAAGTTTCGGTTGATATTGCATATGTGGGAGGTTAAGTTGATAATCGAGGGGAAATGTGTGAAGAGAGTGAGACACCTTCAGACCTCTTTAAAGAAAATCGAACCTGTGCGCCGTCATTGTGACCAGTTGGCCTTTCACCAATAAGATTAAACCTTCAAAGTGTGTCCTTCACGATACTTAATGTTGTCAGGAGATGACGAGATGGAGTAGGTTAGGCTTAATATAAATGTATCTTGTGAAGCCCAAAATACCTTGCTAATATAGTTGGTTGGGGCAAATAGCTGAGTCTGAACTAATTTTCGAGGCTTCATCACAAGGGGACTTGCTGGTATGACCGCCATTTGAGAATTATGCCATTGGAGCTTGACATAACAAGAGTTCAACTCAAGCGACTCTCCACATGTTTGCAAATGATTAAAGTTCAATCGTCTAGCAATGAAACTTTGTATTCTGATAATGTCACAGAGGTTAAAATCCGCTATTACAATTACTGTTGCAGAAATATTTATGGAGTTCGATATTGGCAGAACTTCCTTAGAATCTTTATGTGAAATCAGAGGATAACAAAGAGGTACATACTGACATTAACTGGAGCTTACTTCTTTAAAGCTGAAACTAACAATAACCGTCATCTTTACTTCCGTCCCGCCAACAAGAGGATTAAAGATGGTGTAAGGCAGGAGCTCCAATCCAATGTGGCGTGTACTCATATGTGTCGAGCAAATAGGTCATTCTTTGGCCTCGGTGAGAGAGTCCAAATGAATCTAGGCTCTTAAACTTCAGTGGAATAACTCGACTTGCTCTTACATTCAATGTAACAGTCAGTCGTGGAAAATATAGGATTTCGAGATTCCCTAGAGAACCCACCTCCAGGAGGATTGGGCGCTGGATATGTTGGCACAAGTCCCCTCTAGTCTCCCTTCGATATTCGACTCCATGCTGGTTGATCATGTCCCTACAGAAAAAATCTTGGTGGATATAGACCGTGTTAGGATCGATCCACACTCACTCAGGCAGGTCAATCGAAAAGTTTCAGGGCGGTAGCTTCAATGACCTTGTATCATCTTCGGATGAACTGAAAGAACTTACTCCGATCCTTGAAACAAGAGCTAGAGAAAAAAATCCGTTCCATTTCATAGCGCAAGATCCTAATGAGATTCGGGGAAGAAGAAGTTGCTTTAGCACTTAAGGGGTGGGCTTCCACATCTGTCTAGGGTCTGATCGAGACTATTCTGGAGTAGCTGGTACCAACCTCTTTAGGAAATTGCACCAGGCCTCAAGGTTATCGAAGCATCTATCTACAAATCAAGTGAAAGCAGTGCACCCAGTTTTAGTCCGCATGTTAAAATAGTAAGTGGTAGTCAAATGAGAAATAAATTTTTTTATTGATACGCAAAATTGATCAGGGTGCCTGCATGGACTAAACCATATTGAGGTGCACCATTTGACCACGCAAAATTGAAAAAAAGTATTTGATGTTAATGGTGACGCTCAACATCAGCTATGAACACGCCTCGTTAGCTGAAAAAGCCCGAATCAAGCGATATCTTGACGATCTTGAAAATGCAGTTATTGAGGAAATGCTTGAAGTGAGCCTAGCTCTGATTCATCAGCTGATTACTTTCATAGTATCTCAAGAGCTTCGGGGGGCATCAATATGAAACGATACCTCATAGATAGAGGTAAAGGCACTGCAGGACGCAATAAAAACGATGATATCTCAGAGGATATTATTGAACGCTATCCAGAGGAGGCCTTTTTAGTCTACTATCGTATGCATCGAGCAAGCTTTTGGCTTTGGTGAAGATGCGGAAGAAGATGTGGTACATAATTAGCGACATGCTTGGATAGAGGTTGTAGTGTGGTGTGGTTGGGTGTGGTGATCTTGCCATGGATGATTAAGCCGTAAATAAAAATTTTTGATCCCATCATCAACATCAATCGACCTGGAGTCCATTGATGAAAGTGTTGCATATCAGAAATAATTGATCCTGGCAAAGCAGGGTTGTTCGCCAAGGGCCAATCAGCGTGTAGACGAAGATCAAAAATTATGCATCTGATCACAAAATTTTCCCATTTGACTACCCTTATTATATAAATCATACCCTCCAGAGCTCTAGATACCGAACAGTCTGGCGTGTACAGTATAAGTATGTGAGGCCACGGGTTTTGGAGGCCGGAATCTGACGAGGCATGTGACGAGGCATACACATGAAGAACTTAGGTCTTGGAGGAACGGAATGCACTCAATTCACCTACCCAGTTCGTTTGTAGGTACATGATTAATTATCCTCTGGAGTGAAATTCTAGCCATGCCCGGGTGACAAGACGCCCAACTATGACCGGTGGCTGGATATTATTGACAGGTAGACTGCATCGAGAGTAAATATACTCTGGGACCAAGATAGTCTGGTTGCCCAGTATTGCATTAAAGTGCATGAAACGCTAGTCGCCGGAAATTGAAAGCGAATTGCAAATCATATACACTATTATTGGTAAAATTATAATTGATATCTGCATTCCTTGGCATGGATTTCATGCATAAGCACATATATGTTATTGCGTGACGCATCGCTACCGGGATAGCCATTGCATTACGGTGCATAGTCTGGTTGCCGTTGCATATTAACGGCGCGCTTCAAGCCCGCCGACAGGGGTGCAACGTACCAGTACAGTCACAACTTGCTAAACCGGACTGCATAAATCCCCAGGATCCTGTCCGGTTTAGACTAGCGTCCGGTATAACAAAATTTTGCAGGCTGGGCAGCAAAGCAGATCAATCGAAAGGCGCATATCGGAAGGCATACCTAGACATAATTCCAGTCTCGCTACAATTCTATAGTTAATAAGTAAGATCTATAATTTTCTGACAGTGTAAGGAGGTCGCTAATAATATTATAGGATGGGTAATAAACGGGCATTCTACTTGAGAGAAAAATATGAGATCTGTCTAGCGGGAGAAACAAGTCCATTCAAGATTTGGTTGATACTATTGGTCAGGCACAAGAAGGACTTAAATATTATCAGCAGAAGCATAAGGTTCAAGCATCACTTAAGGACTTCTGGGTTCCAACTTCCTCTTCCTCAGATACCCCGTCCGGTTCTGCTAATTAATTTTCTATGTATATATTTTTTTTTTTCTTGAGATTCCTCGTCCGGTACGGTTTACTATTTGTCCGGTATAGCAAATAAAATTTTGCGCTGTAGTTCCAAAATCGCCAAAGCCCGTCCGTAATAGCAAGTTTTCCGGTTAAAGGCGTTCCGGTTTAGCAAGTTGTGACTGTAGATACCTATTACAGGTATCATAGCAACACGGATTGTCTACAACCGATTTCTACGGGCAATAATCCGAGTGGAAGATATGCCGGCATGCAAGTAGGTATTGCCTGTGGAATTTGCATTGGCAGCGCAAATTCTCATCAAAATCAGGAACTTCCTTTCCCTTTGCAGTGCGAACCGCAACTGCATCAAGTTCCACAGCAAGCAATTTCTGAACAGGCACGGGTAGTTGACCAATCCTACCTAGCTAAATGTCGTAGGTATGCATGCGTATGCGAATCATCAAGTCGCTCAATAGTAACTGGAACTGGTGTGCGATCAACAGGCTCTGAGACTTATGACACAGATGCTTATCCCCAATATTGCTACGCCTCCGTTTAATAATCTTGCCCTTTTTGATGATTTGCGAAGCCAATACTCGTACTTCTGAACTCGTAATGTGCCATTGCATTGAAGCACAACTCCTCGAAGTGTTGCATATACTGAGTCGATATATGGCCATACCTATCTCATTAAACTTGTCAGCAGGTATTATCACTGGTTTACGCAGTTCAAATAACACGGTGCGATAGTGCAAGGCATCGGCAGAAATTGGCATCATAGCTTCCGACATTTTGGATTGTATAGCGGTAATACTGTGGAATGACAGTATACGTTACGATTCCCCAAATCCTGCTACTCCTATCTTCTGTTCACCTTCAGTATGTTTATGTGCTTATATTTTTGAGTGTAGTAGTGTCTGATATCTAGTCTGGTTGGCACAACACTCTCCTATGCTGATATATCTCCGAATTGCTCTGATACTGTAATAGGTAAGGTAGTACCGGTACACCCCTGTCCGCTTGAAGCGCTTCCGAAACATCGCAAAAATGGCGCTAGATTGTATTGGGAGTAGCGTATTTTCCCAACTTTTTCTTTTTTCAGACTTAAAGAATCACCCTCTTAGGAGCTTCATATCAAGCTCAAACTTAATTCAAAAATAGCACCTCAAATCTAGTCTGGTTACAAGCCTCTCGCACCTCAAACCCTCAAGGTAATTGTAATTATGCAGATGTTTATGGAGGACAATTTTGCTATGATTCCAGGGTATTGCGAAGAGGTCTGTACATATATATATACCTCTCTGCAAACGTTAACGGTCAAGATGATCGATGAGATCAACAACTTGACGTGGGAATTGCATATTGATGAGGGTTGACGTTGAGGTGCAGGATAACTCGGGAGGTGATGATGGGGTCTTGGCAGCTCAACAGATGTCAGGCGGAAGGGACCACCTGAACCCAACAAATTGGGTTTGGGAAAATTTGGTGTGGTAGATGGAATTGGTGAACTGGTTAGTTGGCTCCGGGGATGGAGATTGTTTCAGCTTTTTAACGCTACGATAACTGAGAGGTGTTGATGGTTGGGGATAGCATCTTGATGTGGGATTGGGATGCTCATTGGATTGGGTGAAGAGCGGGTTTGACCCAAGGAACAAGCTGATTGAAGGTATGGTATTTTGCACTTGATAGAGGGGCAACCTTCAAGGTTGGATTCTGTACTATCGTTGGTTAGCGCCGTTGAACGAAGAACCAAGACAACCCTGTCCCCCGTTCCTGAATTTTGGTTGAGCAACTAAGTAGGAGCCGAAAGAAATAAGCAATTTCAGGGGGTTCCCCATCCGACTGAATCATGTTACTCCTCTGGAGTCATTTAGTTACTGTGCACTTTTGTTTCTTCTGCTGGCTTATCGTTATCTCGACGGCCATCCTCCTTCGGCTGTGACCTACTTACGTGCTGTTTTTTCAATTAGAGTGCATGCGGTTACACTCTTCTGACCTACATACATAATACCTACCTACTCCTCACTACACGAACTGACGAGTTCAACCATACCCTTATTTTTATTATTATTATTTTGGGTTTTCCGGTCTTGACCTCATCTCACCTCATTCCTCTCCACACCTCACATCACAGGCTCTGGAACTTTAGCCCGCTTCCGACGAGACTTTCTACTTACCTACCTGCTTCTGCTTACGAGATAGATGAAGAGGGATTGATAGTGGGATTGGTTAGTGAATTGATTTGATAAAACAATACCCAGTTGCTAGAACGTTACCAACGTCGAGATTGTTGTGTTGTCGTCTGTTGCGTTTGGCTAGTTGTAGTTCTACGTCTGGTATTAGGTACTTGAGAAGTATAATACCCCGCCCCCCTCTGTTGGTTCAAATTTCTGCTACCATGGTGTTGCTTTCAATAAGAGCTGGAATTTGATCTGTTGGAATCTATCAGTCTAAGGAATAAGTTGGGTAGCGACCGATAGATACCTACACTCGGCCATCACTCCGATCTGGGGTGGGACATGCACATTTTGAGTACCAGTACTTGCGGTTGCTGACAGGTTTCAAAATATAAAGCAGCAGAGGTAGTAGCTTTACAGGCACATTCCTCACCGACATCATCCCCAGTCCCATCACCACCCCCATCACCATCACCCTGCACACCACCACAGCTACAATCACATAAACAACCTACTACTACTACTCGAACAGCAGGCCACACAAACTCAATGGCTTCAGCAGCTGAGGAAGTGGTCTCAGAAGCAAAGGACGCTATAATATCACCAACAGTAGACACGGACGGATCATCACTTTCACCGCCGGCGTCGCCTCTACTGTCACAATTTGTTGGGGGGAACAGATTGGAAGTTGCGAGGCCAGGGGCTGTAAGAGATTTCGTTTCTGCTAATAGGGGGCATACGGTGATTACTTCGGTGAGTACAGAGGTTTACGTGAGTGTACTGGGGGAGGTAGAGGCTGATTTTGAATAGGTACTTATCGCCAACAATGGAATTGCGGCAGTCAAGGAGATTAGGAGTGTGAGGAAATGGGCGTATGAGACTTTTGGGGATGAGAGGGCTATACAGTTCACGGTAATGGCCACACCAGAGGACTTGAAGGCCAATGCGGACTACATTAGGATGGCCGACCAGTACGTTGAGGTGAGCTACCAGCGGTGTTTGGTTGATTATCCAGATTTCGTTTGATTAAGGAGCAATGCAGGTACCTGGGGGCACGAATAATAATAATTACGCCAATGTGGAATTGATTGTCGATGTTGCAGAGCGAACTGGAGTACACGCAGTCTGGGCTGGATGGTGAGTTATTCCTTTGTGCGCGAATTAGTGAGGCGTTGAGTCTTTTGCAGGCGGAGATTTACGAAAAAGATTTTTTTTGTTGGCTGACATGTTCTTTTTGGAACGATACAGGGGCCATGCTAGTGAAAATCCAAATCTCCCCGACTCACTTGCGATGTCAAAAAACAGGATTGTTTTTATCGGCCCGCCTGGCAACGCTATGCGCTCGCTGGGTGATAAGATCTCATCCACCATTGTCGCCCAACATGCTAAGGTGCCGTGCATT
This sequence comes from Terfezia boudieri ATCC MYA-4762, assembly GCA_003788615.2. Lineage (NCBI taxonomy): Eukaryota > Fungi > Ascomycota > Pezizomycetes > Pezizales > Pezizaceae > Terfezia > Terfezia boudieri. The sequence goes on along the minus strand of ML121578.1, from coordinate 306,715 downwards.
CCGTGGTCTGGAACGGGTGTAGACCAGGTCATTATCGATAAGCAGGGGTTGGTCAGGGTTGCGGATGATGTCTACCGACAGGGATGTGTTCAGACTGCGGATGAAGCTCTCCAGAAGGCTAGAGATATTGGATTCCCGGTGATGATTAAGGCGAGTGAGGGAGGTGGAGGAAAGGGTATTCGAAAGGCAGATGGGGAGGACAATTTTGCTTCCCTCTTTAGTCAGGTTGCGAGTGAAGTCCCTGGGTCGCCAATCTTTGTGATGAAGTTGGCTGGAAATGCTAGGCATTTGGAAGTGCAATTGCTGGCCGATCAGTATGGGAACAATATCTCGTTGTTTGGGCGTGATTGTTCCGTACAAAGGAGACATCAGAAGATTATTGAGGAGGCGCCAGTGACTGTTGCTAAACCAGAGACTTTCCATGAGATGGAGAAGGCCGCGGTGAGGTTGGGAAAATTGGTCGGATATGTCTCTGCTGGAACGGTTGAATATCTCTACTCCCATGCCGACGATAGCTTCTATTTCTTGGAATTGAACCCAAGGTTGCAAGTCGAACACCCTACCACGGAGATGGTTACTGGTGTCAATCTTCCGGCTGCGCAGCTCCAAATTGCAATGGGTCTTCCGCTGTATAGAATCAAGGATATTAGGCTTCTCTATGGAACTGACCCTTATGGTTCTAGCGAGATCGATTTTGACTTTTCCAAGGAAGGATCTAGCGAGATTCAACGCCGACCAAAGCCAAAGGGACATACCACAGCATGCCGTATCACTTCAGAAGATCCAGGTGAAGGATTTAAGCCATCTGGTGGTGTTCTGCATGACTTGAACTTCAGGTCTTCATCGAATGTCTGGGGTTACTTCTCTGTTGGTACTGCAAGTAGTATTCACTCCTTCTCGGATTCGCAATTCGGTCACATTTTCGCTTATGGTGAGAACCGTAGTGCGTCAAGGAAGCATATGGTTGTCGCTTTGAAGGAATTGAGCATCCGTGGTGATTTCAGGACGACTGTTGAGTACTTGATTAAACTCTTGGAGACCCCGGCTTTCGAGGATAATACTATCACAACTGGATGGCTTGATGAGTTGATTTCTAGGAATTTGACTGTTGAGAGGCCGGACCCAATCCTTGCTGTGGTTGCTGGTGCCGTCACTAAGGCTCATATTGCCAGCGATTCTTGTCTGAATGAGTACAAGTTGTCTTTGGAGAAGGGTCAGGTTCCTGCGAAGGATATTCTCAAGACTGTTTTCCCTATCGATTTCATTTACGCCGGAGTGAGGTACAAATTCACCGCGACTAGGTCTTCCCTGGACTCCTATCACTTGTTTATCAATGGATCAAAGTGCGCTGTTGGAGTTCGTGCGCTCACTGATGGTGGATTGCTCATTTTGCTTGACGGGAGGTCTCACAATGTCTACTGGAAAGAAGAGGTAGGAGCTACTAGGTTGAGCGTTGACTCAAAGACATGTCTCTTGGAGCAAGAGAATGATCCTACACAGTTGCGAACTCCTTCTCCGGGTAAATTGGTCAAATTCTTAGTCGAGAATGGTGAGCATGTCAAGAAGGGCCAGGCTTATGCTGAGGTTGAAGTTATGAAGATGTACATGCCTTTGGTTACTGCAGAGGATGGTCATGTTCAACTTATCAAGCAGCCAGGTGCTACTCTTGAGGCGGGAGATATTCTAGGAATACTCGCTCTTGATGATCCTTCCCGTGTTAAGCATGCTACTCCTTTCGAGGGACAACTTCCACCAATGGGTCCTGCGCAGGTCATTGGAAATAAACCACCGCAAAGGTTCACTCAGCTCCTTGGTGTGCTTAATAACATTCTTGATGGATTTGATAACCAGGTCATTATGGCTAGCACTCTTAGGGAGCTTATGGAGGTCTTGAGGAACCCGGATCTGCCGTATGGAGAGTGGAGCGCACAATTCTCTGCTCTATCCTCGAGGATGCCACAGAGGCTGGTAACTCAATTTAGCCAGATTGTGGATAAGGCCAAGTCGAGGAAGGCGGAGTTCCCGAGCAAGCCGTTGGTCAAGACGTTTGATAAGTTCTTGGAGGATAATGTGCGGCCGACTGATGTCGACCTCTTGAGGTCTCAGGTAGCGCCATTGACCAATGTGATGAGCCAATACATGGAGGGCCTGAAGGCGCATGAGTTTTATGTATTTGTGGAGTTGTTGCAGAAATATTATGATGTAGAGAAGTTGTTTTCTGTAGGTTTCGCTAGTTTATTTTTGGGTTTAGAGGTACTAATGAATGTTTGTAGGGACCAAATACCCGTGATGAGGACGTTATTCTTCAGCTGCGTGATCAGAATAAAGAGGATATCCAGAAAGTTGTGCAGTATGTCCTGTCACATACTAGGATCGGAGCAAAGAACAACCTTATCATCGCTATCCTGGAGGAATACCGACCAAACAAGCCAACCAATGGAGCGGTGAGCAAGTACTTCCGTACTATTCTTAAGAAGCTCACCGAGCTTGAGTCCCGCCCAACTGCGAAGGTAGCATTGAAGGCAAGGGAAGTCCTGATTCAGTGTGCTTTACCTTCATTGGAGGAGCGTGCCGGACAGATGGAGCACATCCTTCGCTCAGCAGTCGTAGAATCAAGGTATGGTGAGACTGGCTGGGAACACAGGTCGCCGAAGCTCGACGTTTTGAAGGAGGTCATCGACTCGAAGTATACTGTATTCGATGTCTTGCCTACATTCTTCGGGTACTCTGATCCTTGGGTTTCCCTTGCCGCTTTGGAGGTCTACGTCCGAAGAGCCTACAGGGCATACTCTCTCCAGAGCATCCAATACCACAACCTGGACAGCGAGCCACCATACCTTGTGACTTGGGATTTCCAGCTCAGGAAGGTTGGTCTCTCTGAGATTGGCTCTATTCAGCCATCTACTCCTGCTACTCCCACTGGCGAAGGTCCAAATCTTTTCAAGAGGATAGGTTCCATCAGTGATCTGTCGTACCTGGTCAAGAATAACGACCCTGAGCCTATGAGGAAAGGTGTCGTGGTTCCAGTTGGCTATGTTGACGAGGCTGATGAGGGTCTCCAAAGGGCCCTTGATGCCCTCCCTAGGAAAGGACATAAGCAGATTAAGTCAAGTGGATTGATGGCCAATTTGGATGGCAAGCGGCGACCGGCTCCTATTCGCGAAGAGAGCGAGGAGCTCTCGGCGGTTTGCAACGTTGCTGTCCGTGATATAGAGACAAACAATGATGAGGAGATTGAGCAGAAGCTGAGTACGTTAGTCCAGGATGTTAAGGAGGACCTTGTGGATAGGAACGTTCGCCGTGTGACTTTTATTTGCGGCCACAAAGACGGTTCTTATCCTGGATACTTCACCTTCCGAGGCCCCGACTACAAGGAAGACAAGTCTATCCGTCACGTTGAACCCGCATTGGCTTTCCAGCTTGAGCTTGGACGTCTTTCCAACTTCAACATCAAGCCTGTGTTCACTGAGAACCGCAACATTCACGTTTATGAGGCTATTGGCAAGGAAACCCACAGTGACAAAAGGTACTTTACTCGTGCTATTGTCAGGCCTGGTAGGTTGCGTGATGAGATCCCAACTGCGGAATATCTCATCTCTGAGACGAACCGCTTGGTCGATGATATCCTTGACGCATTGGAGATTATTGGTAACAATAATTCTGACCTTAACCACATTTTCATTAACTTCTCTCCAGTCTTCCCTCTTGTCCCTGAGGAGGTCGAGTCTGCTTTGGCAGGGTTCATTGAGCGATTTGGAAGGCGACTGTGGAGGTTGAGAGTTACTGGTGCGGAGATCCGTATTATCTGTACTGACCCTGCTACTAGTATCGCTTATCCTCTCCGAATGATGATTAACAACGTCTCTGGGTATGTTATTAATGTCGATTTGTATGCGGAGAGGAAGAACGATAAGGGGCAATGGATCTTCCATAGCATTGGGTCTGGACCTGGAAACATGCATCTTCGACCTGTTACGACACCCTATGCTGCGAAGGAGTGGTTGCAACCTAAGCGCTATAAGGCTCACTTGATGGGTACGCAGTATGTCTACGATTTCCCTGAGTTGTTCAGACAAGCGATCCAGAACAGCTGGAATAAGGCTACCGCGAAGGTTCCATCACTTAAGGACAAGATGGTTCAAGGCGTTGATGTCTTTGAGTATAAGGAATTGGTCTTGGACGACAGTGAGGGGCTGATTGAAGTACAGAGGGAGCCTGGAACTAATACTCATGGTATGGTTGGGTGGATTGTCACAGCAAGGACGCCAGAATATCCAAGAGGCCGAAGATTCGTCATTATCGCCAATGATATCACTTTCAAGATTGGATCCTTTGGACCACAAGAGGATAGGTTCTTCCATAAGTGCACGGAGCTTGCCAGGAGATTGGGTATTCCCAGGATTTACCTTTCTGCCAACTCTGGTGCTCGCATTGGTATGGCGGAGGAGCTAATTCCCTACTTCTCTGTTGCCTGGAATGACCTTGAGAAGCCGGAGGCTGGCTTTAAGTACCTGTACTTCACTCTAGAGGCATATGATGGGCTTAAGGAGAAGAAGAATGTCATCGTGGAGAAGATCGTTGAGGAGGGAGAGACTAGGTTCAAGATTACGACTATTATTGGCGCGGAGGATGGCTTGGGGGTGGAGTGTTTGAGAGGATCGGGTTTGATTGCGGGAGCTACCTCGAAGGCATACCAAGATATCTTCACCATTACACTTGTTACTTGTCGTTCCGTTGGTATTGGTGCTTATCTTGTCCGTCTTGGGCAGAGGGCTATTCAAATTGAGGGTCAGCCAATTGTAGGTCAACCAGGTATTCATTGTGTAACAGGAGAGCTTGTGCTAACGGAAATTAGATCCTTACTGGTGCACCTGCTATCAACAAGTTGCTTGGAAGGGAAGTCTATACTTCCAACTTGCAGCTTGGTGGTACCCAGATTATGTACCGCAATGGTGTCTCTCACTTGACTGCCAGCGATGACTTTGAGGGTGTATCCAAGATCATCGAGTGGTTGGCATATGTCCCAGACCGAAAGGGTCAGCCTGTCCCTGTCATTCCAACTGCGGATACCTGGGACCGTGATATTACCTTCCTGCCACCGCAGAAGAACACCTATGATGTCCGGTGGCTCATCGGTGGTAAGGAAGACGAGGAGGGTTACCTTAGTGGTCTCTTTGACCGTGATTCATTCCAGGAAACCCTCAGTGGATGGGCCAGGACTGTCGTTGTTGGCCGCGCTCGCCTTGGTGGTATCCCAGTTGGTGTCATTAGTGTTGAGACTCGCTCGGTCGAGAACGTCACCCCTGCCGACCCTGCAAACCCTGACTCTACTGAGCAAGTCACCCAGGAAGCTGGTCAGGTTTGGTATCCAAACTCTGCGTTCAAAACCGCCCAGGCTATCAATGACTTCAACCACGGAGAGCAGCTTCCTTTGATTATCCTCGCGAACTGGCGCGGTTTCTCTGGTGGCCAGAGGGATATGTACAACGAGGTGCTAAAGTATGGATCTTACATTGTTGATGCCCTTGTCAAGTATGAGCAGCCTATCATTGTCTATATTCCACCATTTGGTGAACTTCGTGGTGGTTCTTGGGTCGTTGTAGATCCGACGATTAACGAGGATATGATGGAAATGTATGCCGATGAGGAGGCCCGTGGTGGTGTTCTGGAACCAGAGGGTATCGTTGGTATCAAGTTCCGTCGTGAGAAGTTGCTCGACACCATGGCTCGTCTTGACCCTACCTATGGAGAATTATACCGACAATTGCAGAATAAGGAGCTTTCTGTGGATCAGCAATCTACTATCAAGGTTAAGATGGTTGAGAGGGAGAAGCTCCTGATGCCAGTCTACCAACAAGTCAGTATCCAATTCGCTGATTTCCACGATCGCGCCGGACGTATGCTGGCAAAGGGAGCTATACGCAAGCCATTACAATGGGTCAACTCTCGACGCTTCTTATACTGGAGACTGAGGAGGAGACTTAATGAGGAGGCTGTAGTCAAGAAGTTAGTTTCTGCTACGAACAAGAAGGCCAGTAGGAAGGATTGCCTCAAGAGAGTCCAGGGCTGGTTTATGGAGGACTCGGAAAGCAATATGTATGAGGAACAGGATAGGATTGTCGCGGAGTGGTTTGAGGGGAATAGGAAGGATATTAATGCGAAGATGGAGGAGGTTAAGAAGGAGATTGCGGCGATGGAGATGCGGGATTTGATTATGGCGAATAAGGAGGGCGCAATGGCTGGGATTGTGTTGGCGTTGCAGCAGGTACCGGAGGCACAGAGGGCACAGATGATGGAGCTGTTAGGGGGGCCGAATATGAACTGAACCGAGAGGCTAAAAGAGGGAAAGCTTGGGAAGGAAAATGGAAATGGGAATGGGAATGGGGGATCATGTGGAAAATGAGATTGGGAAAAATAGTAATGGATTGAAGAAGGTTGTGATTTTTATAATTTGAGTTGTATTAAATTGCTGGCTTGTGGTGTTGTACTTTGGTTGGTTTGTTTTGCGATTATACTCTTGATACGATGTGATAGGATAGATCAACCTAGATATATTCTACAATGTATATGAATTAACTTTTCTCTATTATTAACCGGTTATTCATAATAATGTACTTTGGATACCTTGATATAAATCTTGAGGGTGGCGTTGCTGTGACATGAAATTGAACCCGATAGGTCCTGTCGTACCACAGAAAACTTCATTATTAGCACTGCTGGTCATGACTTACTAGCTATATTTATTATAAGCTTAGAGATGATTTTAATAGTGATATATCTAGCTAATGTCATAACCACGTGTCTCGGTGAAGCATATTTCACGTAGCTATGCTGAATATTAATGCAGAGGAATAGGAGTCAATATTACAACTCCCATGATCGATTTCTACTGGCAATATTTTCGGCACGCAAGCTTGTCAGACTACCTAATGTTGCTTGTACATGATTAACCCAGTTCTCCATTCTATGATCTTATACTGTGTCCTCCATGTGAAGCTGAACCATTGACTCGTGAATTGCATAGAGCTGTTGTTGCAACTGCTCAACACATGCCTGCACTCGAATAGCACTATTCATCCTTCTAGCATTCTGTCCACTGCTCTCCCAAACAGTACCCATAGTCTCATACCCTCCATACCACACTCTGCAAATTTCATGAAGCCATCCCCGCTCCATTAAGAGACTACATGCTTGAAGAACATCATGTTGGAATAGCTTGCCATGCGGAAGGTGTCCGTAGGTCTGATGATCTCACCCTTCGCTTTATATTCACAATATCCTGTCTATTCCACATGTAGTACATTCATGCTCTATCTCCAAATGAGCTTGATAATACTAACCGTTTTACACGAAGCTCAACCTAGCCTCGCTGATGTTGCCTGCACCACGTATGGCATGGTAAATCTGAGCTGCTGAATAATTTTTTGGCAACTTCGGATTTGATAAAGCCTAACAATATACTTTAGTTTTTTGATATGGAAGCTCTCTTCAATATCGTGGGTATGGGTATGGTCATTGAGGAGTTCAATTGTCACTGCTGAGCCATTGCCAGCCCGAGAGACCTTAATTTCGTTACGTGACATAATTGCCTATCCCGATCACTGCTATATTGACACACTCATATTTCTGGACTCGTATTATACCATTGCATTGAAGTACCTTTTGTATAGACGGAGTTGGCATATGGCCAACCTCATCAAATTTGCTAGCCAATATAATGGACTGTTTTACTGGGTTCAAACCACCAAAAGCAACTGCAGCCGCAAACACATTGCCATCTCTGGAGGGCCTGCTCTAACCTTCACTTGGGTACACATACTATATGGCAGCGAGTAAAATAGGTGAATTGCATTGGATATGAGTATACCAATGTAGGAGTATTGAAGTGGTTAATATGTGGGCCATGATCTTTGAGCGCATCAATATGTGGATGAGCTATCGAATGCGAGTAGGTGAGTGAAAAAATGAGTTATTTTATATATTCACCAAAATGTACTCACATTGGTCCTCACAGCTAAACTCACATGGTAATTCCGCCTCACATCCTTTTTTTTCTTTTTTTTCTTTTTTTTCTTTTTTTTTTGTAGTCTTTACCCGCGTTCGACCTAAGGTCACGTCGGGGCCCGTTGAAAGGATCGGCCTTATCTAGCTCCCCCTCATGTGATAGTCTCCTCATGTCTAGAGTATCGATTCGTTCTCATGTATGCGAGCCGTGTTGGGGCGTTAATATACATCCGAACAGAAGTGGGATAAGGATTGTATCAATGCAATTCCAAAAGAAAAAGAGTAGCTATAATAGTTTGCAGATGATTCTGGCGATACAGCATAGTACGTTTGTATCTTTGGTTATGGGTTCTATTAATGCCTCTATTTATTCTCTCCTACTTGAGACCCTCCTCCTTCCGGCTAACTGATCACATTAATCGCACCATTGGCATGGCAAGATTCAAACAAGACAACGAATCCAGTCCACACAGCCAAGCTAGTGATTGAGTTCCTTAAGTGGTGTATTTTTTCAGTTGACAGACACCTTTCACCCCTGATCTCAATCATATTGAATTCATCTCACGAGGTTATCTTGAACATCACCAACACCCCTGCTGCAGTGCCAAAAGCAGTCCGGGGCTCGACTTGCTAAAGTCTTCCTTGCCTGAAGCATGGGAATCCAATTCCGGAGTCTGTTTTTCGAGTCGTTGTGGAAGAGAATGCTTGTTCGGGTGGCAGCTGTTATTGCAGCTAAGGGCTGGTTACACTTCACTATTACCTGTATCTTCAACCCTTTTCACTTTGTGCAATTTTTTTTTTTTTTCTCTCTCCAATTTAGCTGAAAACTTCTCTTGACAACCTAGGTATATATACTGTATATACCTTTTTTAATTTTTATTTGTTACTTGAGCAACATGTAGTCTGGTTAAGCAACATGCAGCTATTGAGACGAAAGGTTGCGGCGGTTTTTGCGGGTTTCACCCTCCCTAGGAGCGGTCGGGTTCGAGACTAGGGTTTCACCATACTTCTAGAGCTTATGGTGCTGGCAGTCTAGAGGGTACCATTCTTGGCAAAATGTATCATTCGTCCTGAGCCTTAGTCAGCATGGTTTTATTTTTTTATTTATTTTGTATGACGCGAATAGATTGCCAACCACACTCAACAATGCCTCCGATCAGCAAAAAGAGAAAAGCGTGTATTGCTTCTACTGCGAAAGCTTGCGAAGCTCGTAAAGCTCAAAGAATACTGTCTGACGATAGTGAAGTGGAGGATTTAGAGCTTGATCTTGCGGCAGATATTGATGAAGAACTAGTTATAGAAGAAGATGCTTTGGCACGCTTGATTACTATAGCTAATTTGGACTCAGAAGAACCCAGTTTCAAATACCAGCGAGGGGTTCAACAGTCTCGTATAACGTTATACCGAGCTCGAAAAAAGCAAGCCGATTTGTAGCATGCAGCTACCAATACAGCCAAAATTACGGAGTTTTTTGCATCAAAAGCCACAGTCAATACCAACTCCAGCTTACTGCTGGCGGTGATTTGCAATCAATTGCAGTGCGCTATAGATGACCTTAAAGCTCTACTTCGTTCAAAACGTGCGCCTATAGGTTAAAATCTCTATCGTCACAATATGGTTCTCTTGCTTCTACAGCTTCAACTTCGGAAATCACAGAGTCAAAGATCACTATCATTATTACTTGCTGATGCTTGCGGTGGTAGTGAAAAAATAGCACGAGGGATACGCACTTGGGCAGATTTCTGGATTTCTTCTCGATATATTAGAGTTGGAATGCGTGGTACCTTCTCTAAAGTCTCAAGCTGGTTAACTGATGAGGGTGTCCTTCTAACTATACGAGAGTATATTGGAGCTGTTGGTGAAAAATTGACTTCACATGGGTTAGCTAAAGCGGTAAATAAGTATCTGAAAGAAGAGCATATCATTAATGGGGCGGAGGATTGGAACTGTTCAATTTCTGAGCGAACTGCTCGAATATGGCTGAATAAACTTGGATTTCAATGGAAGGATGTTCAAAAGGGAGTATATGTGGATGGTCATGAGCGGGATGATGTTATTGCTTATCGTCAAAATATCTTCCTACCACAAATGGATGAAATATATTCCTCTGGCTCATTACGGCAGTGGGATGAAGATGGCAAAGTTATCCCAATATGTTTACCATTAGGAGAGAAAGAGAAGATCCTTATTACTCATGATGAATCAACGTTTAATGCCAATGATGGAAAGTGGCAGATGTGGATTAAAGATAATGCATACCCTTTGCGAAAAAAAGGACGGGGAAAAGGAATTATGGTTTCAGAGTTTATGACACCGCGTGGTCGACTAGCAGTACCTCCTCATATCTATGCTGAAGATCTTCCCCGTCATCAGGCAACTGAATTCCTTGAATATGGCCAGGACAATTGGTGGACAGAAGAGAAAATGGTTGAGCATGTTTCCAATATTGCTATTCCGATTTTCGAAAGAGCATATCCTGGCTGTCAAGCTGTATTTCTATTTGATAATGCTTCCAATCATGCTGCATTTGCTCCAGATACCTTGGTAGTAACAAATATGAATTTGGGACTGGGTGGAAAGCAGCCAGTAATGCGAGAAGGATTCATACACTCTAAACAACGCCCACAGACTATGATCTTTCCTGAAAATTATTCAGATCTAGCACTCCGTGGAAAGCCGAAAGGAATAAAGCAAGTACTTCTTGAAAGAGGGCTTTAGCGGAATGGTATGCGCCTTGATTGCAAGCCGAAGTGCCAAACTCAAGCTGGTGCAGACTGCTGTGCACGACAATGCTTGCGAAATTAGCGGGACTTTCAAGAGCAAAGGGGATACCTGCAAGAAGTGATTGAAGCTAAGGGGCATCAAGTGATTTTTTATCCTAAATTTCACTGTGAGCTGAACTTCATTGAATTCTTCTGGGCAGCAGCAAAGAGATATGCTCGTGAGAATTGTGAATATTCTCTGCAAGGATTACGGGATACTATACCTCATGCACTTGAGGCTGTATCAGAGAGGACTATATGGCGATTTTACCGAAAGTGTCAACGGACAATGCAAGCATATTGTGATGGTTGTTAATATGGTACTATGGAGTTCAAAGACCGTGTATACAAAAGCCACCGCAAAACTCATGTACTGAATGAAGACTAGTCTGGCCCCCACATTATGCAGATATTTCCTTTTTCAGTAATTTTAGTCTTTCTTGGCATGTATCATTTATTGGCCCTCACATACAAAATGGTCTTTTCTTTTTACCTATCTACTCACTCAGGTTTTTTTATTTTTTTTTTTTAAAACATAATTATTGTTCTCCATAGCCAATACTATCGATTTTACGTTAAAAATATTCAAGTTCTGTTATGGTGGTGTTGTTGATACGTTAGTGGCACACCCCCTTAAAATGGTACCCTCTAGACTGCCGGCACCATATGATACTAGATGGCGATATTTTTGTGCATTATTCAATATACAGTCTGTGTCCGGAATGCATAAAACTGGGTGCAGGTCAGGTGCGGCTATTCTGCATATGGTCAATATTGCCGAGCCACTCAGATGTCGGACGTTGAGGCCGCACCCTACCTAGCCCCGCCAAAGTTTTATGCGCATTGGTCCACAATCCCCCACCATCACAGTTAAACACGCTAAAATGATTTGCTTTACAAGGCAGTGACTGCCCAAGTGGGATTAGATCGATCTAGGAGGCAGCACCCCTGATTTTGTTAGTTTGTATTTACAAACATCTTAATTTCGTCTGCCAGGCTAATTTCTATTAGCCCTAGATTATAGGGGTCCTGGGTGGGATGCTAATAAATTTTGTAGGCTCGAACGGGCAATGAGGCATGCGAGTTGCTCCTCTGGTTCCCCAGAGGAAGCTCAATACCACTGGGCTATGTCTCTACGTGTCATGGCATTTTATCATTAGCCTGTGCCTACCTAGTCCAAGCCAGAACAAACAACCAGACAAAAGCCGCCGCTATATAGAGTATATGTACATATCCTGTACATAGGCACTACATTTGTAGTGAATACGTAGAGTCTGGAACCACTGGACTTGAGCAATTATATCTCGTGAACTAACTCCAGGAAGTGTGATGTTCAGGTTGCAGTTGTACTGCACTATGTTAAAAGCAGGCCTGTAGCAGGTGGTCAGCGCCTTAGCCTTCGGTAGCGAGGTAGGTACTGGTAGTATAACCTCGTATAAGATAATCTGTCAGATTGAAGGGTTGGTGGTTGAGGCTCGAGATATCAATGTGAATCGATCGGATCTGAGGCCGTGCCAATTTGTTTTTTGCTTTTTTGATACCGCGCTAATCTTTAATCAGGCGCACTCCTCCCGACAACAGCCAATGGCATGCTCCACGTGGGCCCCAAAAGCTTGGCTGCAACAGAAAAGGGCTGTGAGACAACGTCCGCGGAAAAAAATATATCGCAGGAATCAACAAGCTTAAGGTTGGTCGTGTGCCTCGTATATACCCCGTTGTGGGACCAGGAATTTGGTATCTGTCCACAATCCAGGATATTCGGACATCTGTTGAAGCTGAGCCTCGTACACTTTTGAGTACTTTTGTGCGAATTCACAACTTACTGAAAGCTTCCTTTGGTCATATTCACAGTTTCCTTGCGATATCCAACCATCACCTAGCCTCAATGGCGCCGAAGGGCAAAACCACCACTGAACCAGTAGCAGACCCCACCCTGCTCCACCATCCTCTCCCCGTGCGGAATCTTATCCCCCAGATTCCGCAAACCCTCCTCGCAACTCTCTTAACGCACCATGTCAGTGCGTATACTCCAAAAGACATCAAAGTCACCGAAATCACCCCCGAAGCCATCTCCCTAAGCTACCTACAGCCCGTGGAAGATATCGCGTTCGCCCCCGTCCCCAGAAGTACTACCATCAAGTTCACTCCTCCACTCCCAACTATCCCATCGCAGAAGAAATGCGATGAGGACAAAAGCACCGCATATGAATGGGAATCTACCTGCGCAAACCGCTTAAAGGTGATGGAAGCCGAGGCCTCAAAGATCCTTGATGGCCGGAGCGATATCGTTGTTCAGCGGTATATTCCACCGAATAACTTCGCCTCCTTCTTCACCATCCTTCAGTTCCTAATTTTGACGTGGTTGATCTACGTCTGGTTGAGGTTTGGCGAAGATATGCCGTATATCGGGGAGTTCTTCGCCACAAAGGTGTTTAATAAGGAGTGGAAGTTTAACATGACGGTGTGCTTTCACGCTGCGGTTTTGGTTAAGAGGTGGGGGGATGTGTTGCAGATGGCGAAGAAGTTACGGAAGTATGGAGTGGACTTGCATAAGAGGGGGAGGGTGGTAGGGCCGTGGGTGTGGTGGTTGATTACTTCTTTTCTTGAGGGGTGGAGGTGTGAGAGGAGGTTTGATCAGGAAGTGGCCAGACTGGGGAGGCTGAAGGCGGAGGCTAAGGAGGCCGAGGGGGAGACGAAGAAGGAGAAGTAGAGCAGCGGTGTGTCTATTGTATACTGTACTGGAGGAGAGTATTGTTTTTGTGGACTGATGGGACTGATGTGTGGCGAATACTCTCACGATGAAATTGAGTACCTACAATTAATGTATATTGTATTCATTTGCCTGCGTCCTGTGTTTTGTAATATATCAATTGACAGCCCCAATACTTATGATGAGGTACCTGACACACAATTCGCCTATGTGACAATGTGCAGCCTCCGAGCGAGGAGTACTCCCCGACCTAAACAACAGACATCTCAAATTCACTCTGGTAGTTATAAGCTGATATGGTGAATGTATATGTGAAGCAGCACATAGCCTACGGCAATTTATAGGATCTGGCTGGGTGGCTTTTAGACAATTATACAGTACAATAGCTTTGTTGAATAAACTGAAATCTTGGCATGCTTGGCCAGTTTTTCTAGCTAGACTCCCCAATCTCTTCACCTACCAGCAAAACTCCCAGTAAGTAATGGCAACCCCTTCCACACGTACTGGGGCTTTATCTCCACCGCCTGCAAAACGGCTTCGACTGGACTCCCCTTCGCTCTCTACTTCCACCAGCACCACCACCAAAGTTCCTGCACCTGGTCAGAATGACGTCTCGGACTCAACATCCCTTGAACTTAATGTCGGAATCACAGAGTACCTCAATCCCACCCTTGCCGGGTTTACCGGTGTTCTAAAGCAGAGGTATACGGACTTTTTGGTGAATGAGATTACGCCTGAAGGGGAGGTTGTGCATTTGAAGAGTCTGGATGTTCCGAGGAGGGATGGAAAAGAAAAAGGAAGGCAGGAAAATGCAGAGATGAATGGTGGTGAGGCGAAGGCTGAGAAAGTTGAGGAGGCTCTAGTGTCGCAGGAGAAGAAGGCGTCTGAATCAGACGTACCTGAGTTAGTGCCAGTACTAAATCCATCCACAGAAACAACTGTCAAAGCTATTCCAGCACCCTCCATCTCCCCAGAAGACCACGCGGAACTCTCCGCGCTCATTGGCAAAGAAAACCTCACCTCCCTTCTCGCTTTGTATGCCACCTTGCCCGGTATACCCGGACCGCAAACCAAACACCCTCCAATCCTCACGCCGAAAATCGATTCCAAGGACTCTCGAACCTCCTTACATCGCGCCATGCGCCGGATCTTTTCTGGGAAGTTCGATACCACGACTCTCGAAGGTGCCGGTAATGAAGGGGTAATCTCCATCACCGTCTCGCGCAACGCCGGACACACGTCCCGAGGCGGTCGCCCTGAGCAGGGGGGTCGAGGCGGGAAACGCGGTGGCCGTGATGGAGGCAGAGAAGGTGGAGATCGGAGAGAAAGGAAAGACCCGTATCCCAATGGACAGTATTTACACTTTACCTTGCACAAGGAGAATCGGGATACAATGGATGTGGTGAATATGCTTGGCCGGATACTGAACCTCCCGAGGCAGTTGCAGCAGAAGACGTTTGCATTTGCGGGGACGAAGGATAAGAGGGCGGTTACGGCACAGAGGGTTTCAGGGTTCAAGATTAACCTGGAGAGATTGGCGGGTGCAAATTGGCCGTCAACTGGGGTTGGTGGAAGGGGAGGACGAGGTGGCGGTAGAGGTGGGAGAGGAGGAGGTGGTGGTGCTGGTGGTGCGGCAGCGTTTGGATTGCCGAGGGGATGTAAAGTGGGGGATTTTGAATGGAAAACGACTGGATTGGAGTTGGGTGATTTGAAGGGGAATGAGTTTCTAATTACGTTGAGAGATGTTACTCCCACCAACACCACTGCTGGGGAGTGGGCAAGCCTTACAATTGAAGAGCATGCATCCCGGCTCCGCGAAATTGTAGGACCGGCGATGGATGGGCTGGAAAAGAATGGGTTTATCAACTACTACGGCCTTCAGCGTTTCGGGACGTTCGCACGGGGAACACATGACGTTGGTGTCAAGATGCTGCGGATGGATTGGAAAGGCGCAGTCGATGAAATCATGCATTTCGACACATCCCTCACATCCCTCCCTGACGAAGCCGAGGCGGAGAAATTACAAGTTTCCAGAGATGAATTTGATCGTGCAAGGGCATTGAAGATATTTTCTGAAACCGTCTCCAATCCAAGCATAGATGATTACGGGAAGAAATTGCAAGATGCTTTGTCTATACTACCCAGGAAATTCCTCGCCGAAAATGCAATTATAAATGCGGCGAAGGACAGGGTCGGGGGGGGCACGAAAATCGATTGGTTGCAATGTTTGATGAGGATTCCTAGAGGGCTGAGGTTGATGTATATTCATTCTTATCAATCGTTTGTCTGGAACCATGTTGTGAGTGAGAGGGTCAAGAAGTTTGGAAGGGAGGGAGCGGTCGAGGGGGATTTAGTTCTGGTTGATGGGATTGCTAGTAAGGGGAAGGTGGATGAGGACGTGGAGATGGAGATGGAGGATGATACGGTAGATCAGGATGGAGAGCTGATTGTGCGGGATACATCTACGAGATTCCAGTCTCCGAGCGCTAAGTTGACTAAGGAGGAGGGTGCGAATTGTGGTGGATTCCAGCGAGCGAGGCCTTTGACGAAGGAGGAGGCGGAGTCTGGGAGATACAGCATTTGTGATATTGTCCTTCCTACTCCAGGTTACGATATTGAGTATCCGGGGAATGAGTTGAAGGAGGTGTATGTTGAGCTGATGGAGAAGGATGGCTTGGACCCGATGCAGATGAGGAGAAGTGTGAGGGAGATTAGTCTTAGTGGGGCGTATAGGAAGGTTATTGGGAGGGTGTTGGGGTCAGTGCAGTGGGAGGTTAAAAGAGTGAAGGGAGTGGAGCAGTGCGTGGCTACGGATTTGGAGAAGTTGATGGAGGAGAAGCGGGCGAAGCGGGAGATAAAGGATAGTGAGGAAAGGAAGGATGGACAGGAGGATAAGATGGAGATTGAGGGGGATGGTATGCAGACTGTGGAGGTGAAGGAGGGGGAAGGGAAGAAGGGTGAGGCGCCAGAGGGACCAGTCAAGTTGGCTGTGCTCTTAAAGATGCAGTTGGGAACGAGTATGTATGCGACTATGGCTCTGAGAGAGGTGATGAAAGCTGGGGGGCAACAGAGCTATCAGCCTGAGTTTGGACATGGTCATGGGCAGGGAAGGTAGTTTAGATTGAGCACCTAGGGAATGTTAACTGCTGCAGAAATTCTTAGTCGTATGAAGCGTCATGAGGCGTCGACTGGTCGGAGAAATGAAGGTCTAGATAGATCTGAGCTGCGGGTCCTGTAACTATATTTACTACCTCGTCCCCCATCCCGAAGCTTCGACACACATTTTAATTCTCAGAACGGTAACTCGACGTCGAAAGATCGCTTAATTTTAGTCTTGTGCCCAGATCCCTCGTAGAGACGTGGGCAAAAGTCTTGGTGAAACACAATTTTGAGCCGCTTGGCAAGCCTATACCTCTTTTCATGAATAACACAACAACCAGATGTCGCTAAGTTCCGAAATGGAATATGAGATAAGTACAGGTAGTAAAGAAGTTATATCCAAGATGTCAGGACAATTAAAGAAAAATTGCAAATGAGGTGAAAGTTAGAGTTGTGCGAGTGTACCAGCCCTTAGCCGCAATCACAGCTGCCACACGGCCAGGCATGCTCCTCCACAACGACTCAAATACAGACTCAGCAAGCCTAGCACGTACTGCATCTGGCCCTCCAGGGGTATTGGAGATGTTAGGGTACTCTTTATGCAGGTACCTTCTCAGGTGAACCCAAACATGCTCTATAGGGTTGAGGTCTGGACTTTAGGGAGGGTGTTTCTCAACAATGATGCTATGTCGCTTGAGGAAAAGAGTGATAATCTTTGCAGTATTTTCTTCTAGTGTTCGTAATACCCAAATTTGCCGTGCTTGAGCCGACTTCTCAATTGAGCATTCATCACTCCAAATGGTACTCTGAAAATCTTCTGCAGTCCAATCCTTTCTCTCTAGTGCCCAGGCAAGCATTGCCATAGCTCTTGCATCTGTTAAAACTTGCGTCTCTTGAATTAGCAAAACAAAAGAAATTGTGGTCATGGTGAGACTCGAACTCACAATCTTCACGTTTTTAGCATAATGCTCTACCGATTGAGCCACATGACCTTGTACCTGTCTGTACCATATGAATTTTCTTACTTCTTTTTATCTTTTTTTATATTTATCACAGGTGGACAAAATCACACAATACAAGGGAGTTTTCATCTAGAGTGAGTGTCGATGTGACAAGGACTATATGCAGGTAAAAACTTGCGTCTCTTTGAATCAGCAAAACAAAAGAAATTGTGGTCATGGTGAGACTCGAACTCACAATCTTCACGTTTTTAGCATAATGCTCTACCGATTGAGCCACATGACCTTGTACCTGTCTGTACATATGAATTTTCTTACTTCTTTTTATCTTTTTTTATATTTATCACAGGTGGACAAAATCACACAATACAAGGGAGTTTTCATCTAGAGTGAGTGTCGATGTGACAAGGACTAT
The DNA here is from genome assembly GCA_003788615.2 of Terfezia boudieri ATCC MYA-4762. Classification (NCBI taxonomy): domain Eukaryota; kingdom Fungi; phylum Ascomycota; class Pezizomycetes; order Pezizales; family Pezizaceae; genus Terfezia; species Terfezia boudieri. The sequence continues at coordinate 288,766 of ML121578.1, read as the reverse complement.
ATGCTTGGTAAAAACTTGCGTCTCTTTGATTCAGCAAAACAAAAGAAATTGTGGTCATGGTGAGACTCGAACTTACAATCTTCACGTTTTTAGCATAATGCTCTACCGATTGAGCCACATGACCTTGTATCTGTCTGTACATATGAATTTTTTTATTTCTTTTCATATTTTTCTATATTTATCACAGATGGACAAAATCTCATATAGATTGATGCAGGTAAAAACTTGCGTCTCTTTGAATCAGCAAAACAAAAGAAATTGTGGTCACGGTGAGACTCGAACTCACAACCTTCATGTTTTTAGCATGATGCTCTTCCAATTGAGCTACATGACCTCGTACCTGTACATATGAGTTTTCTTGTTTTTTTTCTTGCCTTTTTTTATATTATCACTCGCACAATGCAAGGGAGTTTTCATCATAGAATGAACAGGAGTGTCTGATGTGACACAGACTACGGACATGCAGGTAAAAACTTGCGTCTCTTGAATTAGCAAAACAAAAGAAATTGTGGTCACGGTGAGACTCGAACTCACAACCTTCACATTTTTAGCACGATGCTCTACCGATTGAGCTACATGACCTCGTACCTGTACTTATGAGTTTTCTTGTTTCTTTTTACCTTTTTTTATATTTATCACAGGTGGACAAAATCTCATGTAGATTGATGGACGCACAATACAAGGGAGTTTTCATCATGGAATGAATAGGAGTGTCGATGTGATAAGGACTACATGCCTCCTCTCCTGTACATGCAGGTACTTTAGGGCGTTTCTTAGCTAGCCACTTCCGTAGGGCATTCTCTCGGAGGTAACGGTCTAGTGTATCTAGCGAAACATGGGGCAACAATCCTGCCGAATTTGCTCCCTAGTCCATGTTTTATTCTTCTTGACATATCGAAGTATAGCCCTCCGGTCCCATTTTGCTGAGCTTCTTGGGTCTGCCGGACCTAGGAACATTTTCAATATACCCCCCCGCACAGCTGTCCGATTTAGGAAATTCTTGATGGTTGACCAAGGATGTCCAGAGATCTTCGAAATTGCTGCTATTGTATATTGAAGATGAAAAAGAACGAGGATAATACCTTGTTCTACTATGGTCATCTCACGTAGCACGGGGGAGGCATCCAAGACTTTGCCCACGGACTGTAAATTCAAACCTTGGCGCGGTCAGTATCACGTGCTGTGGCAGGATGTGCAGAATGTCACCGTGTGCGCAAGGTTCTGATAAGAAGATCTTGATTGGCAAGCTCGCAAATTATTATACAAGTCTTTGCTTTGATGGAATGGCCAAAATCCTGTAGAGAAATAACAGGGGTTGAGCTTGGCATAGGAGTAAAGTACATATCTCGTACATAGATAGATTTTTTTTTCTTTTTCTTTTTTTAAATAGTCTATACCCGTGATCGACCGAAGGTCATGACGGGGATAGATAGCTGGTATGGTTATGGCAATGTGTGGGAAGCTGTGGAGCTGCAGGAAAGCGAAGAGTACTAAGTAATCCGTAAAGATGCTGGATGAGCGTGAGATATATCGAAAGCTACTGGATTCTGAATATACAAAGAGAAAGTTAATGACTTTTGCAAGCCATTTTTCTCGATTCACCAATACATAGAACCTATACCTACTGTAAATATGTGCTCCAGCAGTTGTTAATCGCCACAGGCAATACTTTTTGTTTGTTTGAGCAATAAAAATTACATTGGATTTTTCCAGTTGTATGATGATATGTACTGTACAATATCACCCATATTTCTACCGCTAGTTATTTTGCTAAATGATATCTAGGAATTACACACAGCAGCAGTCGTGTCCTGTGATGATTATGTGACCAGAGCCTAGGTATGCTCATTAAGCGGAGCCTACGGTATTTTGCGGCATGAACGGAGCCTATAGAAATATGCCTACCTACTTAACTACTTGCCCATAGGAGCGCTAAGAGAGATCGCATACAAAGTACGGAGTACCTGGGCGCCTATAGGAGAAGGTCTATGTACCTGCTATGAGCGTGTAAATTAGTATGAGAGGCAGAGCACTACAGATACATACCACAGGAGTTCTTGCATAGACTCTGAACGAGTCAGACTAAGTCACGACTACATACATAAGAGATACATAGACGAGGCATCAAACCTAGTCATCTGACTGAGTAGATCTCTAGATTGTTAATATGTTTCAGTTGTTTCCCATTCTTGGATTGGAGTGGATCGCTCTGAGGTCTCATTTAGGGGCTGGCGGCCACTTGCTCGGACACTGCTTTGTTTTCTACGGATTACCTTATTCATTTATAACTATTAATCTTGATATAGAGAACAAGTACCCTAAGTACCCTTACAATGAAGATTTGTGTTGTGTTGTGTGACTGTGTGTTGTGTGTTGCCCAATGTGTGTTTGTTGTGTTACTAGAAAAACATGGCAACACCCAAATGGCGATAACACCCTCCATATACCCCTACGAGCCACCACCGCAATCCATACTCTGGTTTACGCAATCCACACCTATAGATCATCATGAAGTAGACCTACCCTGTTCTGATAAAGTATCTATAATAGTAACTCAAAGTGGATTAGCACAGAATCAATGCTAGAACTATAAGGACATACGGTAGCCCCCCCCACAAATGAACTTAAGAACTTAACTACTCTTTACCGAACGTCACCGCATTACTGACATCAGTACTATTTAATATTACCGTATCGACTTCAAGCCCAGGCGCACTTGCACTTTCTCAGCGGCTGGGTTGAATTTCGGACTCATCTGCTAGGTTAATCAAAGAAGACATTCTTTTCTACCACGTAATGTGATTGCTACTGGTCTCAAAGTAGTTAAATGTAGTGATGCATTGGTGGTGTTAATTTAGGTAGGTAGGTCGGTTTATTTACATAGTAGGTAGTCTTAGTCTTAGTCTGGTTGGCACAACACCCCCGCAAATCTTAGTCTGGTTGGCACAACGACCTCTGAAAGGTAGTCTTTTGTTGCTAAAATAGTGCTATAAAATAATATTACTCTAGATTGCATAAAGTTATGTTCCAGACCCCGTTAGGAAGCCGTTGACGATGGCGAGGTAGCCGCCTGTGGCTGGTGCACCTTTTGCTTGTTGTACGCAGTGTGGCGCCGTTCAAATTGAGACTAAGACTTTCCCGTTATGTAAGCGATAGTCGTCCTGACTTGAACTTAACGTTCTATTGTAGCTCTGTTTGCGCGAATCCCCACCATCTGAGCGGCCTCAACAGCGGATTCGGGCTCAGCAGCAGCCATTCTTCGGCATTCCACTATCACAAACACACCCCAGACGTATTATTCCGCTATTTAATGCGTCGCTAGCCCCCCTATTCTCTCTAGGCTAACTTCCCACCTTTCGTATGGCGCCTGCACTCAATACTCACCGCAGGCCGTTCAACACCCGTGGCCGTGGCCGTGGCCGTGGGCGTCCTCGCTTATATGGCCGTGGAGGATCAATGATGGGCTCACGAACTACCTGCAAACCTTCTACGAAACAGCAGTCAACCAATGGTATCGAACAGTCGTCGACGCCCTCTCGAAGAGGTAGAGGCAGGAAACCCATAAACGGGGAAAGGAGGATTTCCGGGCCGACTTTCATAAGAGACATCTCTGCTATTATGGGTGATCCCACTGCCCCAGGATACAAGCCTAGGGAGGAGCGGAGTTACCTGGAGTTTCATCCGGACCTCGATGTGGGGATGGTGTTACGAGTGATGAGTGCGGAAGATGTGGATGGGGTTACATATCAGCCACCTAACCTTCCTTCTACTGAAACCAACCCCAACACACAAGATACTTCTGTAGCATCTCAGCAGGAGGGTGCACACACGATGCTACCCATTCGAACAGCCTCCGATCCCCAACACCCCCCCCCAACCGTAGGTCCAGAGAATGCACCATTGCTCTTTGACAGTGATGACCTCGTTGTTTCAGACTTACTTCCACCTCCAGTTACTCCAGCGAGCCGCCCCAGTAGATCAACTGCCGCCAGCGGCCGTCGAGGTGGGCCAGGACGGCCACCTAAAACGCCCAAACCACCGCTGCTGAAACCACAAGCAGAGGTGTTAAATCTTCTGAAACCTTCATACCGGCTTCGGCCCAACCCCAACTTCTCTTTCAACCACGGCATCCCAAATTCCGTATCCTATTCATCGACATCTCAGCAAACTTCAGGGGCAATCGGTGGGGTGATGCGCGCACCCATGCATCAGCAGCACCGTACCCCAAAGACGATGGCTAATGTCGGCTATCAAGGGACAGAGAAAGTTCGGTCGAGGCCAAAAAATATGATCAGGGGTGTGGGTGGTTTTTATGGAGACGACCTGAGTACATCTGCTGTTATCAAAGGTGACAAGAAAGAAGACGGTTCTTCTACAGTCCCTGGTGTGGCTATCGTAGGGGAAGGTTCAGGGGTGGGTGTTGGCTTTGGTGCTGAAGGGGAAAGAGTTGAATACGATATGGACGAGCAAGGTTCGCATAACCCTCAATGCCATGCATCAAACATACTTTCTAATTTATTACAGATGATAAATGGCTCGCCAAGCTGAATTCTAATCGTCGCCTGCTTGAGGTTGAGTCAATCTCACGAGAAATTTTTGAGATTACCATGACCAAAATTGAGAAAGAATGGTGCTCCCTAGAGAAGCAAATTCCAAAGAAACCACCGGGCCCCAAAACACCACACCCCGGACATTCTCACAGGAATGGAAACGATGGGGATGAAGAGGGGGCAGAAGATAGTAAATGTGCTATCTGTGACGATGGTGAATGTGAAAACAGCAATGCTATTGTTTTCTGTGACGGATGCGACCTAGCCGTTCATCAGGGTAAGTGTGACGTCCTCACAGTAAAGCTTTGAGAGTCTGGAAGTAATCAGTTCTCTGCTAGATTGTTACGGAGTGCCTTACATTCCCGAAGGGCAATGGCTGTGCCGAAAGTGTTTGAATAGCCCGAGACAAGTTGTGGTATGTTTGATCGTTTCCTGCGATACTTCTTCTCTAATAATTCGTCTAGAATTGCATCCTGTGTCCCAACATGGATGGTGCCTTCAAACAAACAGTTACCAACGCCTGGGCGCACCTTCTTTGTGCTATGTGGATACCGGAGGTTGTTATTGGTAACCAATCGTTCATGGAGCCAATTGATGGCATTGAAGATATACCTAAGCAGAGATGGAAATTAGTATTAATCCAATATAAGCCGCATACAATGAGTCTTAACTAATATGAAGCGTAGACTTGCTATATTTGCCGGCAACGAATGGGGGCCTGTATTCAATGCAGTAACAAGAACTGTTTTGTTGCTTTCCATGTCACTTGTGCTCGGAGGGCGAGACTGTTTCTGAAGATGAAGAGTTCTGGAGGCGGTCTGGAGTTCAATAATCTGAAAGGTTTTTGTGACAGACATGTGCCCACAGATTGGCGACGGGAGAATGACGTTGAGAATGCAATACTTGATGCTCAAGAATTCTATGCAGCCTCATTGTCTGATTCAATGTGGCGTGAAAGCCAGCTGTCCGGACTGGACAAAGAGCTTGAATCTCAGCAATATGACCACCACGAGCTTACTCCTGCGAACGGCGAATCTAGCAGCATGACTACCATCAGCGGAGTGCATCAAGGCAGTCCTTCGGCTCCTGCAGGTGCCCGACGTAGGAAGTCTCAGCTAGTGCAGAATAAAGTTGTTTGGAAATTACCTTCAGGAGCCCCTGTTATCCCACAAATAGTTTTCAATGCTGTTTGTGATTCAATTGCTAAGTTCGGAGTGAGCAAGCGCAAAGAATATGTTGCCGAAGTTTGCAAGTATTGGACACTCAAACGAGAGGCACGGCGAGGGGCGGCCTTGATTAAAAGGTTACAACTCCCAGAATCAAGCAGCGAACTGACGCGGAGAAACTGGAAAGCCATTAGTCAAGGCAGGAAGAAACTACTAGGGCGGGTGGCTTTTGCTACAGAGCTGAGGAAAGATGTTGAGCAATTGAGATTGTTGGCTGATGAAGTTAAGAGGCGGGAGAGGGAGAAATTGAGGATTGCTGGGATGATGCGGGACTACGTTGAGAAGGTGTATTTCCCGGAGGTGCCGCTGATGCAGCCAATATTCGAGAAAGCACAATCGTCTGTTCCACCTCCCCCCCCCAAAAAAAACATCAGCTTGCTGTAAGCATAAAGTTACTGACAAGAAATATCCATTTAGGCTCGATAAAGGAGATCATTTCAAGTTAGGATTTAGCATCCTTGGGAGTCGTCTTCATGACAAGTTATATTTTACCATAGATGCCTTCTATAATGATCTCACAGCCATGCTGCAATCGCGGCCGCTTGATCCGAGATTTGCCTACTCCTTCCCACCAGAATATGGTATAGCAGCACCTAGCTCAAAACCCTTCATTGGTCGACTTCACTCAACCGACGATGACGATACCACCAACGATATTCAAGCCCTGCGAACTGCGAACAGAATTTTGAAGATGATTGCGCCTTTGGTAGAGGAGGCTAAGAAGAAAGAAGACGACTTAAGGGCGAACCCATACGCAGTAGCAGCGAAGGAGCTTGAAGACCGTTTGGAGAAGGAAAGGGGAAAGGTCAGGACAGCAAGCAGGACACCAATTTCTCCAATAACGGCCAATCTACTTGCGGATAAGATGGATGTGGACGTTGATGTAAAGGACGAAACACGCTCTGACCAGGGAGTGATGGTGGCCCCTCTGCCAAAGAAGAATGAAGGAGGGGCACAGAATGACGAGACGATGGATGTGGATGCTGAAGCGGACGAAGATCTAGACGCAGATGGAGAATATGAAGTGGAAGATATTTCCCTGATGCAGCCCATACCGGACGGCAGGACCACAAATTCCACCGTTTTATATTCAGGTCAGCAAGGAGTGCAAGCTTCTATAACAAACGGCAATTCTGACACTTTACTCGACATTGCTAATCATACCGGTTCGAAACCTGAGTCTGTGGCTAACTCTCCTGTGTTGCTCAACTCAGCCGCAACAGTCACTGTTCCTTTCCCTGAAGGGTCGCCCAGTTTAGCTCAATCTCCAAATTCTACGGCGACTGCATTTCCTACATTATCTGCTGCTCATTGGAATGGAAAACATCCGCCGTGGTATCTCCAAGAATTCGATCCTAAAGGCCTAGTCCTCCACGAAGAGAGGTGGCTAGGTAGGGATATTGCGAGAGAGTCTAGCCCATTAAGCGAGCTTAGCGAGGATGAAATGTTGGGGCTTGTGGGTGAAGTTGGGGATGAAAACAACGCTGGCCACGCTCGCCTACCCGGTTCTCTACTCACAGTACCTGCTGAAAATGGTACTAGTAACTTGGGTATAGGTGTTATACAGGGCAATACTTTAACGAGAGATATCCTCGAATTAAATAGGCCAGCCCGAGCAGAGAGTAGTTCACTCGGGCGCAGCAGACTATACAGGGGAAAATTTCGTCGTGGGAGGTTTCGAGGAAGGGGAAGAGGAAAGGGTGTGGCATCACGAGGAGGAAGCCGTGCAGCGGAGATTGAAGTAGATGGTGATGCCGAAAACTTTCAGGGAGCAGAAAATATAGAGGATGGGGTGCTCGTGATTGATGAGCGGCCGAGGACGGAGATGATAGACCCACCAGAAAACACTTCCTCCAGTGCCCAAACTGATTTAAAAGCTGAGCCTGCTGCAATGAATTCAGAAGAAAACATAAGTACGAAGCTTGACCAAATTCCACTGGCGGATGGTAATGGGAATGACGAGATGGACATTGACCCACCCCAGCTGCCGCCTCTTCCAGCCCAGAAATCTCCAGAAGATACACCACAGACACCTCGAACGTCTTCTCTATCGCCCCTGACCTCAGTCGTCGCAGATTTTGACTCTAGCCCCCTCTCCAATCCGCCCACCCGTCTATCACAACGAGACCAATCTCCATCTCAATACAGGCGCACTAGTGCTGGGTCGCTCGACACCGGAAACACTGAAGCTTACCATGAAGACGAAGAAGGGTCTATTCAAAATCATTCCAATCCAAATACTCCGCACAAAAGATCACGAAAGAACATGGTGTTTGCACGGCAAAGTAATGGCAGGTTTGGTAGCAATAAAGGGGGTGCCGTTGTAGCTTCATCATCGGTGAAGAAGAAGAGGTCGAAGAGGTGGATATAATTATGTAAATCTTTATCGAGGAGTTAAAATCAGCGGGTTCAGCGGGTGCGTGTTCTTACCTGGGTCTTCATTTTCCTCACAGTCCATTCGTTATGGCTATGCCTCGAGTTCCTGGTAGTTAGGCTGTATCTGTATCATAGTAACATAGCTGATGTTTCTGACCTTGAATTGGTAGCTAGAATTTAATGGAGCCTGTATAGGATGGGGAAGCATATGACTAGATAAAGTGTATAGGTCATGAATTTCCTTCATTTAATACCAAATCTACTTTTCAAACATTGTTACCCTGAACTGATGTGTTGATGTTCGAGGGCTTCACAAGATGTACTACAAGGAAACTTCAGAGATAGACAAGTTAGGCATAAAGTTAGCAAAATGCACGCCAACTTGTCGAAAATAAAGGGCAAGCACATGTTCAGGGAAAATATGTAAGTAAACTCTAAAAGACAACACATTCGTAGGTAGCTTAACAAAGACAAGACGGATACGAGACTTAGAAAACATCTATACTGTCCACTAAGTACTATCCCCTACCTTAACCTAGTAAATTGCGGCATGATGGCTACTTCAATGAATATAGGTTATAGAGTTGAGAGGGCTAATGTGGTAAGTACATTACTTTACAAGGCATCCCACTAGCGATCACAACACTTCCCCAAACCTGCGATCCAATGAATCTAACTCCTGCTATTGACATTTTTTTTTTTTTTTTTTCCCGTGCTATGGTCAAAGCTTTTTCTTTCTTCTACTTAGTGGCTGTGGAGTTTGTAGTACTGAGAGGGGCGGTTTCTATCATCAGAAGGCCCTTTGTAGCTTTCAATCTTTAGGGCTCGAAATCTGGCCCGGGCCATTGAGACAACTGCCATAATTATTATATATTATTGAATAAGCATATCATCAAAGATGTTGTATTACAGGCCACTTCCATCCAGAGCGACCTGAATAGAGAGGTTTTGCACCCTTGCACGCTAGATATCTCACAACCCATATTACTTACATGATATCTGTTTTGCTTTGGAATATTGCCAAACGTGCCTACGCCAAAGAAACCAAATCAGCGACCACTTTGGCAATCGAGTATCACACCCTCTGACCTACCTTGAATAAGCTGCCTAAGCTGATTGCTCTTTATCCTTGCCCTTCACAAGCTGCTCTAAAAGTTGCTTGATACTCTCTTGGTTGTGGCTTCAATACGAGAAAATTTTTTGCTCGAAGATTGCAACCTCGGTGGCCAATTTGGAGGTCTCGGAAGAGCTCGATTGGGAGGGGTCGGATGAGCTTGATTTGGAAGGATCGGAGGAGCTCGATTGGACTGATTCGGAATAGCTGCATTTGGACGGTTTGCGCATGTAATAAATGAATGCATCCGTTAATCTGCTGAAGTCCTCTCTCATCTTCTCTTTATTCCCATATTGTTCGTATTTGCGCGTATATCTTCACGGATCCGACGCCTCTTTTTAACTACATTCCCTGGAGCGGTAAGGTCTACCACCTCACTAGCTTCAACAACCGCTCGAAAATCTCGCTTTTGCGATAAGCGTTTGGTTAGGTTGTCTCTTAGGACTTCTGAAATGCATTTTTCTCTCTTCAGTTCTGCGGACCATTCAGTCTCAGCTGCCTCACGCAATTCTGGACGACGTTCACAAGTCTCAATCCATAAATCGATTGCTTGTTCTAAGTCTGTTGCTGGACGTAAAGCTACTCCAGAGAGTAACCTTTGAGCCTCCAATGCTGCCTTTCGGTCTCCAACCATCACATTCACAGTCTTCCGTAGATCAGCCCCCTCGTTACCTGTCATCTCCTTAACAGTGCAGTAATGAACTGCCAGAAAGTAAATTCAGTTGGCTCTTCAAGGTACCGCTCTTTGTTTTCAGAACATAGACGTATCAGAAACAGCTTTAGCTCAGGAGTCAAATGAACCCGCTTCTGCTCGGTCTCTACTGCCTGTACAGTCTGCTCAGTAGAGGTAGATAGCTGTGACGCTTGGGTAGGTTCCTCAGTAGAGAATGAAGATTGTGACATATTGGTATGTGTGATGTGTGTGATGCGTATATGTAATTGTTATGTTGTGCCAACCAGACTATGTTATGTTGTATGTGACATGTTTACACGTAAGGCATTTTGATACTACGTGCATGTAAGATTACGAGGTTATATGAGCGGAAGGAATTTTTGCTGTGCTTATGGGTAAACAAAGGCTTGTATTGTGAGAGCTATATTCAGCGATCGCTATAAGGCTCGAAGCTTATGGTGCTGTTCGTCTATCTAATTCTCTTCCTTACGGTTTTCTCGGTTCCTTATATCTATCCTTACAAATTAAAACCGGCCATTTTGGGATCCCTGTTCCTTCCTTGTTTCCTACTGCAGAATTCAAACCGACCTATTCCAGCTTATGATCTTCATTTCCATGGGTCGAGAGTATTTCCAACACCCTCCCTTACTCGAGCGCCTATAGGTTCATCTCCACTCTCATCAATTCTTCTTCTATCATACATAGGATCGAGGTGTCATAGTTGTTGACATCCATTTGTCTTTCCAGCCATTCACAGAGGTCATCGGTAAAAGTTTCGTCATAAGGTCTGCTGGATTGTCCTTCCCTGGTATTGTCCGTATCTTCAGGCGTTCCGTCCTTACTTGCTGTCGGAGGTAGTGGAATCGGTGTTCGATGTGTCGACTCCTTCTCGCAAACTTCGATGCCTTGCTGAGGTTGTATGCTCCCTCGCTGTCCGTTATCAGGGTTGGTATATTGGAGATTCCTATCTCTATAAGAAATTGGTTTATCCAGGCAGCATCCTTCGCTCCTTCGCAGTCGCTGATGTATTCGGCTTCCGTGACCGATATCGAGACAATGTCCTACCTCCGACTGTACCATCCTACTAGTTGATTTCCCAAGGTCATCAGGACTCCTGTCTGTGATCGAGCTTCTTCTCCCCCGTATGATGCGTCTGCGAATATATTGACTTCCAACTTGCTGCCTTCTGGCTTCTTTAATCATAGTCCATCGTATCTGGTCGAGTGCAAATACTGTAAGACCTGGGTGGCTGTTCGATAGTGCTTCGGGGTATAGTCCTTGGTCCTTCGTCCCAATAGGTTGACATGGATTGATATCTCGGGTCTTGTCATTCGGGCTACAAAGAGCAGTCCTCCTACTATCGATTGGTACCTTGCCACTTCTTCGTATCTTTCGTCGCTAGCATATTGCTGTGGATCGAGCGGCAGAGATCGCTTTCCTCCAGGTATACCAAGTAGGTTGGGGAGAAAGGTTTTCATCATTGATTCTATAAGGCAAGTTTGTGTCAGTATCACTTGCTCTTTTTCCCAGTGTAATTCCATTCCCAGCATGCTTGTTGGTTTCCCTCGTTTGTCCAATTCTACTCTTTCTTCGATCTTTTCTTCAGCACTATCGAGATTCTTTTCTGTAGGTGCAATCCCAATAAGATCATCAACATGAGTTCCAATAATAAGGTCATGACCTTTAGCATAGGTTCCTTCATCCCCTATGCACCGGCTCATACCGAAGCTACTCAATATATCACAGAGAGCTTTGAACCATTCATGTCCTGCCTGTTTTAGACCATAGAGGGCTTTATTTAGCTTCCAGTACTCAACCTCTCCTTCTTCATTAATGTCAGTGATATAGACATCGTGTTTAAAGAGGGCTTGCAGGTAGGCAGCCACGACATCCCATTGGTGAATTGCCCAGTCTCGGTGGAGGGCAATGACTAGGAGGATTTTGAGGGTTTCAGGGCGCATCATTTGTGCATAGGTTTCATCGTAATTAATACTGGCTTCCTGAGTGAACCCTCTTCCAACTTTGCGGGCCTTGTATTTTTCAATACTTCCATCTGGCTTTCTTTTAACCAAGTATACCCATTTAGTATCAACAATCCATGTTCCTTTAGGGATTTCGGACTTGTCAATTTTGGTATATACCCCATATCGATTCAGTTGTTCTTGTTCTTTAGCCCGAGCTTTAGCCCATTCGGAGGCTTGTAGGGAGTTGCGAGCTTGCTCATCGGTTGGGCGATCCGGGTCAGCCCCTACTACAAATATTTTTCTGCGGACTGGTTGTCGATCTGATTTCCTAGTCCCAACTATGCTTTCCCAGTCCTTTGGTGTTTTCCGAGATTTCTTTATAGGGGGTAGAGCTACTGGTTGGGGAGTTGGCTCTGGTGATCTTGGAACTCCTGGTTTAGGAGCTTTGGACTTGGGATCTTCTGCCTCGAGATCTCTTGCCTCGAGATTTTCTGCTTCTGAATCTGAGCTAGTATCGTCTGCTTTTACTGGGATTGGTCGTAGGGCTACCTTGGTTTGCCCAGTATCAGTGCGGACTTGGTAAGTTTCAAAGCTTTCCGTATATCCAACGATATTGGCTTCATAGCTTCTGGGGGAGAGCTTATCTGTAATATCATAGTCAAAACAAAGTACTCTTTGGCCGAAGGGTCTTAGTTTTGTCCACTCATTCTTGGAGTCTTTTCCGAACATTATTCTGATTGGGGATTTGCCTTTGAGTGTTTTGTGGGGAATCCTATTTTTGGTATAGGCTGTCCAGCTTGAAGCTTTATCCCATAATCCCTTTAGTAGGCCTGATCCAATTAATGCTGTTCTACTCATGGTAAGGATCGTTCGATTTGCTCGTTCGATAATAGTATTAGTTTTGCTATATTTCGGTACGGTTTCTTTAGAGGCTATCCCTCATTGTTTTAGCTCTTCTTGTAGCTCATTATTATGGAATTCTCCTCCCCAGTCGGCCTGAATCTGGCTAACTCGTAGGTTCGTAGCTGCTTCCAATTTGTTGATTACCTCGATAAGGGCTTTGCCGGTTTCGTCCTTTTTCCTAAGGGGTTGGACAACTATATGCTAGCTAAAGTCATCCACGGTTACTAGCAAATATTAATACTGTTTGCCAGGTGTAGGAGGTTTAATTGGTCCGACAAGATCTGCATAGATCCGTTTTAAAAGTCGGTCTGTTCTTATTTGTAGGTCTTGCTTAGGTGCCGCTGGTTTGGTGGTCTTCCCTTATTCGCATGCCTTGCATCGGATCTTTTCTCTCTGATCCTTTGGGTATTCGGGGAGAGTTTGTAGGGTATTGTAGGAAATATGTCCATACCTTTCATGGAGGCTAATTGCAGTTTCCTTATTCTGACTTGTCCTCTTAGTTGTCTTAATTCCTACGGCTTTCCAGTCTTCAGCCATATTATCTGGCTTTATCCATAATCCATCGATGTCTCGGTCCATTTTGTACAGCACTTTCCGCCCAATCTTAAGTTCTACCTTTTCCTTCTTTCCTTGCATTATAAAATTCTCTGGCATTCTTAGACCACTAATAATATTGCTATAGGTAGGGTCATAAAAGCACTGCTCATAGCGAATATTGCGACCATTATGTCTAAATACCAGAGTTCCCATGATATGACATATGGATTCAGTTTGGTCATGAGCGGATACCTTGATGTTAAGGTTGTGCTGTATATCGATGAAACAGTCATATTCATTTGGTGTATGGTGGGTGGCAGCGGTATCATACTCATAACATCCTTCATGTCCTACCCTTGTCTTGCCAATCTTAATAGCTTTGATGGTAACTCCTTCTTCATTGGATTCTTCATTGTTGGAGTCCTCTTTCTTTGTCTTTTTGACCTTCTTCTTTTCGCGCTTTTTAGTGAAGCATTCTGATTCAGTATGGTTTAGTCCTTTCCACCCTTTGCTAATGCAGTAATCACATCTTTTGCCATTATCACCCTTATCTCTTACTTTCCCAGCTTCCGTTTTCAAGACCACCAGATTCTGTACTGAGTCTCCTTCTCCTCTCCGTTTCCCCTTTTGTCTGCCAGGGACATATGTTTTCAGGTGAGTAGTAATATCCCCATAGGTCAGGCTGCTTTTCATCTGTATATTCTCAATGAGGGTATTATAATAGGGTGGTAAAGTAGCTAGAAGGAACGTTCCTTTAGCCTGGTCATTCTTGCTTAGGTCCGCTAGAATTTTTCCAAATTCCTTAAGATCATCGGAAATTGTTCCTCCTAGCATAGATCTCATAAACCCCCATTTCTTATCAAACTCACTAATATGGTCTTCGATTGAGGCATTCCTGTCGTCATAGCTGAGCTTGATTACTCCAATTAGTAGAGCACCAAGAGTAGTGACCATTTTGCCTTCAAATTTAGCCTTCAGTTCTTTATAGGCCTCATTAGCTGTTCTTGCCAACCCAATAATATCTACCACTTCCTTTTCGCAATTCCTTTTCATTGTGAGGATTGCGAAGTTGTTGTCCTTCTTCCAAGCTTTTGCATCGGTATCTCTTGCTTTCCCCATTGCAGATGGGTCAGGGTCTTTGACGTCTCCAGTGACAATTTCCCATATTGTTTCATCCTTATGCTCATAGCTGCTGAGTGTTTGTTTGATAGATAAAATCCATTGGGCATAGTCCTGCTGTCTACTGAGCTTAGGCTCAATCTTGGGTATGGATCGTTCTTTAGACATTGGTAGTGGAGGTGGGCTTGGAGGTCTGGTTCGTTGATTTCTTCCTCGTCAGATTTGGACGTTAGCTGAGAAGCCCGGATATACAACTTCTTCTTCATGCTCGGAGGTTTGTTCTGGAATTTGTTCTTCTTCTTTGTATTCTTCCCAAGGCGCTGGTCCGGCTTCACTACTACTCATTTAGATGAGCGCAGGGTATAATTGGTCGAAGCTTATAAGTTGATCTTCGTGCTTAATTTCTAGGTTAAGCAGGGATGTCGAGGCTTCTTGAGTCTCAAGGTTGGTTAGGAGTTCTTCTTCTTTTCCTCCTTGTTCGATTTCCTTTGTTGGTAGTTCTTCGCACGTTCTTGGTAGTCCGTTGGTTCATACCGTAATGTCGTAATGGTATCCGCACTCCCTGAGATATTTCTCTATTTCTGCAGGGTCTTGGTTTCTGGTGTCTTGCAGCTGTTGGTTTATTTCTTCGTTTACCCGTTCGATGTACAATGACGTACTGTTTTCTCCTTGATTAAGAAAGTTTCTGAACAAGGCTTTGTTCCTTCGGTTGTTCTTTCTTGACCAGGATCGGTGTGTAGGCATGTGCGGGGGGTTTTTGCTCTAAGCGTTTTCTACGTCTGAAGCAACAGAAGATAGTTTTACTGGGTCTAGCCACAGATGTCTTAACTATTGTTCTTCTTTTGTGCTTATTCGATAGAGCGCCGGGCTCATAACCTGTAAGATTACAAGGTTATATGAGCGGAAGGAATTTTTGCTGTGCTTATGGGTAAACAAAGGCTTGTATTGTGAGAGCTATATTCAGCGATCGCTATAAGGCTCGAAGCTTATGGTGCTGTTCGTCTATCTAATTCTCTTCCTTACGGTTTTCTCAGTTCCTTATATCTATTCTTACAAATTAAAACCGGCCATTTTGGGATCCCTGTTCCTTCCTTGTTTCCTACTGCAGAATTCAAACCGACCTATTCCAGCTTATGATCTTCATTTCCATGGGTCGAGAGTATTTCCAACAGTGCAAGGCCTAACCATCTTCAGTTTGCTGTGGACAACAATGCCAAGATCCTCTGATCCCGTCCAGAGTTTATACCTATCAACATGACAACTTTTTATCCCTGTCGGCCTTAAGCACAAACAAGAACTGATCGAATGCGCCATAGATGTTCAGCATCAACAAGAATCCATTTTGACACGAATTGATCTTCGACATCCTAACGTATCATCCATTCCGTAATCCATCTGCCGTAACCCAACTGGATCCACAAGTTCTCTGCTTACAAATGGAAAAATTTGTGCTGCATCTCCAGTCAAAAGGAGCCGCCCCAGAAATAACACACTTTCCGTCAAGAGCTCTTATCCCATCCTTTAGAGCATTACAGTCGAACCTCTCTTGAAAAAGGCATAAATCCATGGCCAAGCCGCAATACCCGACTCCATGAGACTAACCCGACTCCAAAACTGGAGCATCACGGCGTCCTGCATGGGCTAGATATCGAGGTAGCCACAACGGTATAAATATCACATAAGTCAACAATCCAATCCCATACCCAATCATCATAGAGATCATTGAAAATCCTCGATGAGCCTCCAGACTACCTTCAGCACCTGTGACTTATACCCGACTCGAGACACCTCGAGGCATGCTTTTGTGCGCGAATATGTGTGTATGTGTGCGTATCTTGTGTGTGAAGTCTTGGGTATGTACTCAGTTAAAAAATCTGCGTTTTGGCCGAAAAGAGCTAGACTTGCATATGAGGGCTATTCAAAGTTAATTTTATACGCCGTATATTTCGTATATCTTGGCATCCGAAAAATCACTCGATTTTCGATTTTCCGAAAGGGTGCGATATATCTGCTTGCTTCGGTGTGTTAGTAGCCTCTAGCCTCGTGGCAAGGTTATGTATGAGACTAGTGGAATCGATGAGAGTGGTAGGCCGCAAATCGGGCACTAGCTAACTGCCTTTTCAACTTGAAAGCAAATTCTACCTAATCCGAGTACTCGCTTGTACTTGTACTCCATGCCCTAGTCTGGTTTCCATGCCCAAACGTATAGAGCAGGTGTCAGGTCCATTGCGTGCACTGGTGACCACAAGTTTATATCACGTGACCCCCGGGCTATACTTTACGAACCTGTTGTTAATCCTGAAGCAAACGAGCAGCCCATCCAAGGTCGCAATAAGCTCTCGTCGGTTTGATTTGCTGGTGGGCAAATGCCTCACCTTTTATGTATGACATCCACGTGACCAGGATTGCGCATTCTCTGGGCCCGGGCACGACTTTTTTTTTTTTTTTTTTTTTTTTAAATACTCAGTACTCCTGTGCAATCCCAATGAGGGGACTGTGAGGAGCCACCCGGAAGCCCGGGTGGATTCAGGACAAGGCAAGTTAATCTGCCAGGTCCTCCGCGCGCGAAAAGCAAAGAGTAAATACAAAATTGAAAACACGCAAAAGCCCCGCAGAACCACCGATATTGCACTTCCAAATTTACCTGGGCGTTTAACCACGCACATTGGTTATATTATTTTATTCTGTGAAGGACGAGCAGGGTTATTATATACGTATGATACAGCTTTGCACTGGCCCCACCACACTCTGTTTAGAGTCGGGTTCACATTTTGTTCAACCACAGTGTGGGAAGCGTATTTTTTTTTTTTTTTTTTTTAAATACCGTGTGGGAAGCGTAGCTACTCCCTATGTTTGATTGCCCCCCCAATTGCGTCTATATTGTAAAATTGGAATTACATGTTCATCCAAAATACCAATATACAGTAGAATACAGCAGATATTTCGGCAGTCTGCGAACACCATTGAGTAGTACAGTAGGTATTGTCGCTTGGTTGTAACTGTCAACAAATCATTTATATCTGCAAGGCTGAGTTGCAATTCAGGTTGCCAATCCGTAGTTGTGATATAAGTCCGCGCCGCCAATACCCCACTCCCCACGGGTATAGAAGTTTCCAAGGAGAAGCACCTCCATGGTGTTGCACAATCCTCGGGGATGCTACTCTGCAGCCCGCAGTCACCATGCAGATCTATGTAAGGCTGGATAAAGTGGAGGTACCTGTAACCAGCGTTTTTGTACTTCCAAGACGTCTTGTGCAGAGCTCACATCCTTGCTTATTGCGCCCGCATAAACCTAGGTCCACTACCTCTTGTAGCCTAGGTATATTCTCATGTGGACATATGATGTGCGCTTTCCTCCTACGGCATAGTAGACATGAATAATCTCGCTCATCAAGAGGTGGGTTACACATACGCGGGACTTTGGTAATGTTCTGTCCTGCCCGGGAATCGGCTGATTCGCGAATGGGACGTCCCAGTACAAGTATAGTGGTCAGTTAAGGCAGACTCACTGGTGGATATGCGTATAAAGGCCAGTTAAGCACTCGGCCAGTTAAGGTAGGCTCACCACATGATACACATACCGGCCAGTTGAGGTAGGCTTACCATGTGATACATATGCTTGCCAGTTAACATAGGCTCACCACAAGATACCAAGATACGTATGCCGGCCAGTTAACGTAGGCTCACCACAAGATACGTATGCATGCCAGTTAGCTGAACATACGTATACACGACAGACCGAACTGCGATCAACCAAAATGAGACCGACCAAACCTTAGGGACCGACCAAATAGTGAAGACCCACGAAGCTCTAACGAGCTACTCCAACAAGTTCAAAAAAATACTACTAAAGGTCGTCAAAATATGATGAAGCGGTATGAACAATAACATCAAATTGAGGTTTTTGCTATCGGAGATATTGTACCCCTCGACAAGATAGACATGCTACAGATGACCAACGCCTCTATTATCTTGTGCGAAAACCTCATCCTAACCGACATGCTTTATTAACTACATGGCTTATTGGATCGACACTATCCAACTCGAGAGCTGCTATGCACTCCAGATTCATTAGATGCACCTAATATTCGAATTTTAAAGGGATTTAACATTTCCACACCTGACTGTGCATGGCCTAATATTGCGCAGCAATATATCACACTTCGTGAAGCTGCTCGCCGTACTGCAATTAGTTTATATCCTGATGTATGTCTTCTGCATTCTCTATTAATTTTTTCCACCTAGACTTACATTTATTACAGAATTCCTGCAAGTGCAAGGGGAAATGTCAAACCCGACAATGTAGCTGTGTTAAATCCGATTTGCATTGTAGCAGCCGCTGCCATCCATCTCATAGCTGCTTGAACGCTCGTATTGACCAAGTTGTCGAGTCGCAATTGGACTTGGAAGCGGACTTGGAAGCGGACTTGGAAGAAGACCTAGAAGCGGACTTGGAAGCAGAATTGGAAGAAGACTTGGAAGCGGACTTGGAAGCAGACTTGGAGGATCATGGCGATATTTCCTTATTGAGTACAATTCATGTTCGTATGCGCTGATGTTTTTATTTTTATTTTTATTTTTTATTTTTTTTTCTGATTACATTTTTGTCTTCGGTGTACCCTCACTAAATTACTACATTTGGTTATCGCATTCCCGGGGAGGACAACCCATGATCTGTCGTCCAGAAGAATTTCATTTCGGCATTCCCGGGCAGGACAGTATTCTTGCGTAGAACATCCCTCCCAAGAATCGTGTGGCTTCCCGGGCAGGACGTCCCAGTCGCGACTGGGACATCCCATTCGCGAATCGGTAAAATTCCCGGGCAGGACAGAACAAATGGCATGGTAATCAATATAGCATCACCTTCCTACCTAGCCAAACAGAATGCTGAAAGAAAAAAAAGAAAGGGAATTCAAGTAAGTACTCAAAAGAAGCCACGAGTCTTTACTTTCAATTTGTTGACATGCATTTCAGGTTATCCGCGGGTCCTCCAATGCCATCTCAATAGATATACCATTCTGCAACTTCCTGACATAGTTGTATATGGAATTTCTTTCATCCTCCTGGATAAAGAGAGAAGTATACTCCATTATCAGCTTCCCAACTGAATATATGTCTGTTTCCTTTCGGTACTGGCCTCCGACTAAATTTGGCCAATGGTCTAAGACTAACCCCAGATCTGGGTGTCCTTCCAGACCTGCATATTCTAAATCAATTAATCGGGCACGCCCAATTACACTCCTTAATGATGTTTACCCAACGAACATCACGATGGACATAGCCATGGCTATGTAACCATTGTAAACCATACAAAACGTCACGAATGATAGCTTTGAGTTCGGTGATTTCTTCCGGGTGGGGGATAAAGCCAACAGGGCTGAGTTGTAAAACAACATTAAATCTCTTATACTCTGGTTCTGAGACGAGGTTGATTAGATTTGCTGGAAGATCTCTCTTAACCAGTTTGTAAAGGTCGTCAAGTGCCTACCCAATTTACGATTTTTATTCTGTTTTGTGTCGCTTTCTCTATCCTTCAATATTTCTTTGGTCGACACATTTTCTTTTTGTTGACACATGTTGATTTACAATCTCTGTCGATTTACACGCATTATTTTTCGGGGTTTGGTTTCGGTTTCGCAGGCCTCAGTCAGGCCACTCCTCGGGGTCATCTGGCATCTAGCCGGTTAATGACAGCATGGGGGCTCTGTGCCTTACGAATTTTGTCTTGTTTTGCTTTCCGCGCGCGGTGGTCCTGGCAGATTAACTTGCCTTGTTCCTGAATCCACCCGGGTTTCCGGATGGCTCCTCATAGTCCCCTTACTGGGATTGCATAGGAGTACTGAGTATTTAGAAAAAAAAAAAAAAAAAGTGCCTACCCAATCATCAATATCCAAATCAATCAAGAGACAAAAAAACTTACGTCCGTGAAGTCAACAACAGGGATTTTCTTAACGTATAATGGATATATGATGACCTAATGAAGAAATTATAACATGTATATCTCCTGTGATGTACTTTTGACCAACCTTGACACCATTCGGACGCTTTATCTCGTCATACAATTTGACCGTTTCAGTTGGAAACAGCGGCTCAAAGGACCTCAAGCATCTAAGGATATTTACAATGGTCCGAAAGATAGCAAGGCGGTGAGATGGTAATTTGGCGTCGAATATGCAATTAGTCAGGCGTTGAGGCTGACCATTAGGCATAAGGAGACAAAACCTAAAGCAATGTGAGCCACTGAAATAATAATATTGAAATAACCATCGACACACTCACTGAATGCGACAGCCACCGGTGACATAGGCAAATACAAAGGGCAATTGGCCATAGAAGACTGCATTCCATTGGCCGAATTTGATTTTTAGATCTTTATGCGCCTCGGATATAGAGGCAGCTTTCTCCTCCCCTCGAAAAGCTAGCGCTCCACGTACCCAACAGAGGAAATCAGGCCTGGTCCCAGCGATCGTAGTCGCTGAATTATCTTTATCTGTAGAATTTCTGTTACACTCAAGGTCCAGGCTTGGTAGTTGCTCTGCAAAGAAAGCCAAGGTAGCCCAAATTAAAGAGTCCCATACTTGGTGATATGACTCTTCTGTGAAACCTCCTCCAAATATAGGTTTTTCCCCCAGGATGCCAGCAAGGAGATATGATATTCGTTTCAAGGACGTGCTTGCTTCCGGGTGTAGAGGGGTGATATATGGATGGGCAACCAAGATTTCATCCGCGATCTCAAGAGCAAAGGCAGGTGTACCTGTAGTGGTGTCCGCAGAAGTATGTCGACCTGGTCTGCAGTTGGACAATGAATGTTGGGGAAGGGTTTGATAGCAAGGTCAGTGATCGCAACGGGCCAGGCCGTCCTACAGCCCGCCGGAGGCCTGGCCTGCCGGCCGAGGTCCGTGCTGGCCTGAAACAGCCTGTCGTGGTCTGGGCCGACCGATAGGCCACGCGACCGGCCTGCATGGCCTGGCTCTAAAGTCGGTGACAACCCTCTATCATCGGTTCGAGTTATGTTGGAACAATTGGAAGCTAAAGGGATGGGCATCGATGCAAATGTGATTGGAAATGCAAAGGTGAATGCAAGGTGAATGCGGAGTAATTATTTTTTGACTTTCAGTAGTTGCGGTTGGTTTATGTATTTTCTTCTCTTAACTATCGTTGCGATGCATTAGTCTTATGTATTTTCCTTTGTTAATCTATCGAAAAGTGTTTAGTTAATATCATATCATGATTGTTTATCATCGTGGGGATTTTACCAAAATGGTACTTGTGTGAACTTTGCGTTGGCGGTCCAGGCCAGTCCAGGCGGTCCAGGCGGTCCAGGCCGGTCCAGCCCAGGCCAAGATCTCGCCCGCCTGATTATTCAGGCCAGGCCCCGGCACTGGGCAGAGGTCTGTCTAGTCCAGGCCGGCCTGGCCGGCCCGTTGAGAAAACTGAGCAAGGTCGCAGAATTCTTCAACGGTGGAATATTCAAGAGGCCTGCCGGTCCTCTCGAAGCATTGTCTCTTGTCAGGTCGATCTACGTTTAACGACGACAGTACATTAGCAAATATGCGTACTTAAGAAGGAAATGAGTCTCACTTACCGTGCGCAGGAACCTTGATGACTATATGGATGCATTTTCGTTGAGGAGGATCGTTTTCGAAAATCTCCTCAATTGTCTCCATCGGGTTCAGCATGCTACTGCTCCCTAGGTCCAACCCTTCAACACCGCCTGGTTGATTCCATTTCCAGAGTTTAAGATCAGGCGCACGCATGTCCCTTAAACTGCTTGGCCCTTGGATGATTATGAGCTTCTTGATCACCCCAACCGTATCTCCTCCGTCAACCATTACTGGAAAGGGTTCGGCATCCGAGCCACCCCAGACTTGACAGAAAAGCCAAGGCATTTAGTGATGAAGGGGGGTGGGAGGGTGAAAGGGTGAAGGTGACAAAGATCTGTGTGTATGTAGATGGGAGATGGGCTGGGAGATGGGCTGGGAGATGTGAGAATGCAGGCAAAAATGTCACGATAACCACAAGCTGAACGCTACTGTAGGCTCATGCCAAGCCTCTAGTCGTTCACTTTTGCTACGCCATATGCGGGAGGAACGATAGTCTGGTTAGAGGAACGACCGGATACATGGTCCCAAAAATCGCTGTAGAAATGCCCAAATATTCGAACCCGGATATTTCGCAAAAGTATCCGGTTTTGTTTGAGGGGTATTCAGACTAGTGGACTTTTACGACCGGATAAATCCGGATGTTGTCTGAACCCGAATAATTTTACTCTGAATACCCCATATGTGTAAAGAAGTTGCTTGATGTAGTCGGGTATAGTGACAGTATAGCTCATTACAATATCATCGATCATTACCCAGTCAGTGATAGTAATTGCAATTTTCATAATTGTAATTAAAAAGTGACCACCTCTACTAGGTAGTTTGCCATAGTACTACTGTCACCATCATCAACCATGATATTTACGGCCAGAGGTGTATTCTTTATATATATCTTGAGCCCATTCTTTAAGTCTAGTATCATTGTAACGGTACCAAAGCCAAGCCGTATAAATCTGCCAGATTTGGCCCCTGAGAGTAAAATATGTATTCCAAGCTATTCTTAACAAGTACTCGTAGAAATAATAAGATGGAATCCATGAGTAAGTTTTGCCAGTTGTGGCGAAATTACTACAATCTAGCTACTTTTGTCTGTTGTGAAAATAGGGCAGTTGTGTAAAACAACCTCGTGCTAAAACTTAGCAACTAGAATTATACTAGTAGTCTTCTCGGAGTTGCACTAATAAGTCCTAGGTCACGGTATAGACTGATCTCTACGACCTTCACTGGAGTAATAGGCAGGCTCCAAAAGCTGACATCTATCGGTTGGGAACGAATGACTTAGCATACAGCGAACCGCTATTTACTAACACTTCATATTGGATATTATTATATACCTATTGGAGGCTATTCTGCTGTCCTTTAGAAAAGTTCTGGGCCATCAGTTTACGCTTTCAGTCAGTTTTACACCAAATTCGCTGCATCTAACCGTAAAAGTACATGATCAGTATGTACTTTAGATTTCATTTCTCTTCAATTACATCAAAGAATTATCTAGGCATTGTACCTTCACCTCCTCTAAAAATACACAGCAGCAGATAGGAGAATCACGGATATTCAATAGAGTGTAAGCAAGATCGGCCTTTTTTCTCACATGACATAAAATACATAGCTTAATCTACTTGCTTAGGATTTAAAGGCATAGGTATTGTAGATCTATCTTCTTCCTTGCTCACTTGGGCTTTTATAATATTTCCAAAGCTAGATAGCTAGCCTCTATGGCTATAGGCAATCAGCGAGACTACTATTATGGTTAACTGTTGCTGTAGAAGGGTAAATAACAGGGTACGGATACTTTTTGGCCGAAATACACCTTTGATATTACATCTTATTTCGTAGACTTGAGGAGCTAAGGAGGCATTTCGAGATTTCCATGAAATGAATCTATTGATATAAGACAAGATATTTCCAAATTTACAAGCAAGGTAAACTATTCAATGTAAGAGCTTCACGTTGAATCTGAGTTAAAATTTTCTGGGGTCGCCCTCTCTGTGAACTATGGGCAAAGATGCACGGATGGCTATAATCCTCAGGCAAACCATGAAATCACAGCCGAAAATAGGCAAAAGGGCCATTGCTGATAGCTGCATTGTACTGTACCTATTTTCTTGACATGGAGTTTCCAGAATGCGCTATTCCCCATAAAAACTAGCGCTGTTTTTGCGTTTTTTCGAGATGACTCCAATTCTATAACTATACTTGCAAAAATCAGAGAGAAGACTATGAAATTTGATCTTAGAGCAAATTGTAATCATCTGACTCGGTTTTTAACATTTTTCGTATGAGTGAGCCATTTTCAATGTTTTACCAAGCATTTTCCGTGCCAAAGACTGGTTGCCTAAGTGGCCATAAGGTCGGCCTACTAAGCAAGATTGACAAAAACTATTCAGCCAATCAGTGCGCTTCAGTGTGTCACTGGATTCAGATCCGAATTATTCTTATAAAAGAGTAAACACCTGCTCGAGGTCAATTTCAAGTTCTACTGTTAATAATTTGACGATAACTTCGAAAATCGAAAACAGAGATTCCGTCTATAGACCTGCCTTCCAGTGTTAACTATAATTTCATTGATACGCCGTTCAAAGATTAATGGCTATTGCTTCAGAAGCTAATCATTCGGTCGTAGGTTGTGCAGGTAAGATATTCTTGAATTTGACCATATATCCTATTGAGACTAATTTAAAATATCATTGCCATTAGATATTGCATGCTCAACTACCACTCGAGTTTCATCCTTCAAATCCCTCTCATTCCTGGATCGGTTTCTTGCAATATGGATTTTCCTCTCCATGGCAATTGGGATAATTCTGGGATATTTTGTTCCAGACCTACCCCGTGCTCTCCAGAAAGGGGAGTTTGTCGGTGTGTCGATCGCACTCTGCGTTGGATTACTGATCATGATGTATCCTATCTTATGTAAAGTGCAATACGAGACACTTCCTCTCATCTTGCAGGCCCGAAGTCTGTGGATACATTTGGCCTTTAGTATTGTGTTGAATTGGATTGTGGCGCCGTTGTTTATGGTTCGTTCCTGATGAAATACGCGTTGTGAAACTCAGAGTTGTGCTAATACTTCTGGATTGTAGGTTGGTCTTGCCTGGGCCTTTCTACCAGATCAGCCAGAACTACGCGAAGGCCTTATCCTCGTGGGTGTAGCTCGATGTATTGCGATGGTAAGTGCACCTCTGGTCACTAATATTCGGAACTGTGATGCTTACTGCATGATAAGGTTCTGATCTGGACAAATCTCGCCTCAGCGGATCTCCCCTATTGCGCAATGCTCGTCGCTCTGAACTCTCTTCTTCAGATTGCGCTATTCGCACCATTCTCCATCCTGTACATCAACATCATCTCCCATCCCTCAACAAACGTTACAATCTCATACTCCACAGTCGCTACCTCCGTCGCAGTGTTCCTTGGGATCCCACTTGCCGCAGCCGTCGTCACCCGTCTTTCCCTTTTCAGGCTCCTGGGAGAATCTGGCTACGCAGTCTTCATCAAGTGGATCTCCCCATTCAGTTTGCTGGGCCTCTTATTTACCATCATTGTCCTCTTTGCATGCCAGAGTGCCAACATCGTTCGCCAGGTCGTCGCGGTCTGCCGTGTGGCCGCACCGCTGATTATCTACTTCCTTGTGATATTTACATTCACAATGGCTGTCTGTCGGTACATGGGCCGATGGGGCAACGCTGTTAATGTAGTGTCTGCTACTGCGGAATCAGATGAGGTGACGGCTAAACGGGCAAGGAGGAAGGCTGAATGGGGATATGGGAGAAGCACAACACAGGCGTTAACCGCGGCGAGTAATAATTTTGAGCTGGCGATTGCAGTCGCGGTAGCGGCGTATGGGGTGGGGAGTAAGCAGGCGTTGGCGGCAACGGTGGGACCGCTGATTGAGGTGCCAGTGTTATTGGGGTTGGTAGAGGTGGCGAAGTGGTTGAGGAGGAGATGGAATTGGGAGTAGGGATATGTATATACATATGGCTGAGGGCGTTACTGTACGATGCTTACGGTGGTTGTTTCTTCTCAACTATTAAGCCTTCTAAGATGATATTGATGTATTCAGATTTGCATGATGGGATTTATTGGATCGCAATTAGAGCCGTTGAAAGTTAATTCATCGCACAATAGGTGATGGGATCTATGGTGCGACCAGTGGTTAGGTAGCTCTGGTCTATGTATTGGCATGGGACTGATAATTAAAGGTTACGAAAAAGAGAAGTTCTCGTTGTTATGTAGAGAGACTGAGATTCTTGTTTGCCAGACGGATTACAGAATTAGGAAGCATTTCAAGCAGAACACACTGCAAATTTCTTTATCCTATAGAGGAAAGGAAGTGTCTTGGATGTTTTTCTGTTTTTGGATGCAGAAAGGGGGGCGTCATGACCAGGTATTTACAACTCTCATAGTTTATACAGTACCCCGGCGAAAGTATTCGCGACCCCCCCTGCAAAAATATATGGGGAAACTCGCGAATACTTTTGCCGGGGTATTGTAACTACCCTCATCATGCACCCTCGCCAGCCTGCCCAATGTAGCCTCGCTGTCTTTGTTCTGTGTCCTCTATGTTAATCTGATCCATTGAACTCATATACTATTTACGAGCTCTCCTAGCTGCGCTGAACCCTGCACCGCAGACAGCATGCTAAATCTGGAGTAATTTTTGGCTGCTTCGGACTTGATATCCTCTCGAAATATGCTTGGTATTTTTATGTGGAAGCTCTCCTCAGTTTCATTGGGTAAAGCATCGGCAGAAATGGGCATAGCTCAAAATTTTAATACGGTATTTGTTTTGATATGGTGTTGCAATTGATATGTTCCGTTC
The DNA here is from genome assembly GCA_003788615.2 of Terfezia boudieri ATCC MYA-4762. Lineage (NCBI taxonomy): Eukaryota > Fungi > Ascomycota > Pezizomycetes > Pezizales > Pezizaceae > Terfezia > Terfezia boudieri. The sequence goes on along the minus strand of ML121578.1, from coordinate 261,881 downwards.
TAAGAGAAGCCCCCTGTCTGCACCCAGCAAGAATCTAAGGTTTCTACCTTTCTTTTATACTTTCTTTTATAGGGTAGTAAAATTGTTCTTTCCAGCTACAAGGTTGCTGGCATAATAACGCTGGGCACAAGAGAAAACCAAGGACCCTGTTATGGAACGGAAATACTTAGGCATCCGGGTCTCAAAAGAAAACCCTGATGTGCACTCCGGGATAGACGGGAACGAACAGGAAGATAGGCGACAAGCGGATACCATGGCCTGAAATTGCAACACCAGCCGGGATTCGTCAAGCTTTTAGGATCTATCAGAAACCGAGGCACTGGCATGGAGTAACCAAGCAAATAAAGGCCTGGTGGATATAGTGACAGATAGAGGTCCGCAGAGGGCGTGAACCCATAAGATCGGGAAGGTAGATAATGATTCCTTTTGTGTGTGTGGGAAGATTCAGCATGCAGTTCATCTGCTAGAGTGCGCTGGGGATGGGGCGGGAAGAAGTAGGAGAAGCCGGAGGCAGATCAGGAGTGGTGTGAGAAAGTGTGGGAGGCTCTCAGAGGTGGTGAGTGAACGGTCGAGAAGCAGGTGTAGAGAGGGGGTGTTTTTAGATAGCTTTTAGCAAAGGGGAAGAGGGGGAAGGTCAGGGACTATCCCTAGGGTTGGATAATCGCTCCGGAGATGCGGTCCCTCGTCATAGGTTAGGTAACTTGAATACGAGCACTGAATTACTAAAAAAAAAAGACGGAAATACTAGTATTTGCTTTAGCATACATATGTGGCTCGACGACCCGCTGTCATATTTGTATCGAAGTTTCACTGGACTAGTAATTCGAACTCCAATCTGATTTCTATTGTGTGGCCACCGCTAAACCACTCCAACTTCAAGCATGCAACAGTCGCGACACAGAACTCACGGGAATAAGCCTAGCATAGAGGAACAAGACCAACGTCGTGGCATTGGATAGCCAGGGAGCCATTCAACTTGTGCAGGATTTTTTTTTTTTTTTGTTAAAGTACTCATTAGTCCTATTAGGTCCTAGTAAGGGGACCATGATGAAACTTGTGCAGGAGTTAGGGCACAGGAAACCATATTCTTATTACTCAAGGAGAAAAGTGTCTGTCTGGGTAAAGGGGCATATCGGACAACGAGGAATAGAAAGCAGATTACAGTACAAGGCAAAGTGTGGAAGGAAACCGGATACACAGGCCTGACATGGCAACGCCGGCAGGCGTCTGGCACCTTTCCCATTAACAGCAAGCCTTGAAGGGGCTCACTTATATGGTGACGTCCAAGGGGCCGCAGAGGTGGTGGCAGTATTAGGTGGGAGAGCAGCAGAGCCGAACTGCGCGTGTGAGGGCTAGACTGCACAAAAGCAGGTGGGGGAGGGGGGCCTTGGAAGAGGCCCGGAATGGTGTGCGGCGATATAGCGGCTTTTGTGCAGCCATTCCCCTTGATTTCCCTTGATTCTCCTTGTTTTCCCTTACCCTTTTCTTGTGCACATAGCTTTAGGGAGTGACGCAGGGACCAGCTCAGGGGAGAGAGAATTTGCCGGGATCTCTGGAGATGCGGTCCCTCGTCATACGCTATATAGCTTAGATACGAATACCGATTTACCCTTCTCAAAAAACGAGGCAACTTGCAGCGCGAAAACAAGAGAAAGCGGAACCTTCAGGGGTACTGGCACCAAACTTAAGGATGCTAACAAGAACATGGAAGACTATAAGAACTTGATATGCAGTGATAATCGGCTCCTAGTTGAGATGGAACTGAATCTCAGGGTAACCACCTTGCTCACTTTAAGCAGGAGAACGTAGTGTAGTCTTAGACGCATTATGTGTACGAAAGCGAGATTATGGGTGTTTGGGGTCCTGAATCTTTAGAGCGGTGAGACTTGTCTCTATTGATCACTATAGTCTGAATGCTATATATATTTCTCTTACGCTGGCTATTCTAGCAGATATATATGTTCTGGTCCGTTCCGGGATCCGGTCCATACCGGTATGGCCCGGTCTATACCGGTATGGACTGGATATCGCAACGGACCAGGCCGTTACGGGATTAAATTGTTCAATGTCACGGATAGCAACAAGGATTTACCACAACACCACAACACCACAGCGGCCACAGCGGCCACAGCGGCCACAGCGACATTAAAATTACTAAATAGGGACATATCCGATATGAAGGTTATTTTGTAGCAACATCTGGTCAAAGAACATCGGAGATAACATAGGCGACCTATCCAAAAAAAATACTCAGTAGAGGTATACCCGAAATGAAAGTTATTATTAGAGAAATGTTCTGGTCCGTTACGGAATTGAAACCTTTAGTTCGTGAGAATTTTCTTCAACGCAACACACTTGTTCAACGTAACATATTGTGCACACTGACATTACCAGAGCACACCGCGGAATTACCAACATACCACGACATTCCCGCCCTTACACATTATGTCAGTTGGTCAGAAGATAATGGTGCTATTGATTTGGATCAGTTTCACCCCCTAGGTTTCACTCGATCTCGAAGCGCAATTATTGAAGTAAATCCCAGGTGACCTTTGAGAAGTAATTCCTTAATATCCAATTCAAGTACATGGTGACTAACAAGAACTACCTAGGTATCGCAGAATTAAAGCATACCTGCGAGACTCAAATAACTGCGATGGAAGGAAAGTAATGATGGGAAACAAGCATGATGTAACATGTTCGTGATACTTTGCTGCATGCAGAAAAGAACAAGACCTATAGTACTATGAACGAGAGGTATCATGAAATTACTCGTAGTGAAGTTTGAGCTTCTTGTTATGTATAAAATATAATAGACCCGGTTTCCACTCAATTTGCCTTCGTTCATCGCTCAGAGTGTAGATATATGCCATCCCGGAACGGCCCGGCAATCTCGCAACGGCCCAGTCCATACCGGTATGGACCGGGCAATCCTGGAACGGTCCGGTCCATACCGGTATGGACTGAATCCCGGAACGGACCAGAACATATATACGAATGTCTGATTTCTCATATGTCGGGTTGCGCTTCGCTGAGCGTGCACCTTGACATGTGTTATGGAATATGTGCACACTTGCTTTCATATGTTGTGGCATGACATGTATGTATGTTACGCTTATGCTGTGGAGATGAATCTCCACACATAAAACTCTGCATATCTCATGAGTTTCTATTTATCCACACGCCATGACTACGAAGTTATTTCTTATATTATACTTAATTTGGGGGTATGAATTCACTGTAAGCACATGTCAGTAAGGAACATATTGTGACTCAATACCAGTGATAAAAACGAATAGAGAAGACATTTGGTTATGTAACTAAAAATTTCATTTACTTGAGAATGTCCCTCAGAAAAAGAACACAGAAATTAGTTATATTGAAAGTATAGGGAGATAGGACATAGGAGGAAAATAGAAGATTGTTTGAGTTGAGGGGGCGAGTTTGTTCTTACCGTAAGTTTGTTCTACAGCAGTATACAGCTAGAGATAATTCATGTATCATTACTCCGTATTATGGGTTATTTACTTAGTGTAAGCCACCAACCTAGGTAATATTGGGCGAGCGAACTGAGTGTCCCACGTAAACCTACTTACACATAAACATAACTGTACATCGCAACAGCTTGCCTCGATCGCTTACACCCTAGAGGACATTTCCACTTTCTCAATGATCTTTTTTAACTGTGGTATGGCATCCGCTTCAACATCCACTTCATATATTGCCTATGTTTGATTGCTGCCTGGAGTTGACATTGATATGTGTCTCAAATGGTAAATGGTATAAGGTGTTTGATATGGGATATTATATGGGGTATTTGTTGTAGTTGTTGATTGATAAATTTAAGCACTTAAATACCAGCCTTTTTTTGTGGTAAATCTTGTGCGTAAAGTTCAATGAGTGTTGCTGTCAAATGGCAAGGAATGTAACTTGAACAGCCTGTCGATGTGTATATGAAACGTTTGTCATTCTCTAAGTCTAGCTAGACCTATCTAAATATGACCTTAAGGTCATGCCAAGCCAAGGCATGAGACTACCGGTACCAGCCAGACAAATGTAATGCTGCCGGACATCTATGACTAAGCTAGCCTAGTACCACACCATATACCAAACATCACTAGGCATTGATTGGAGTGTACTATATGACAGTTTACGATTCTAATATTGCTCGAGATTTTGCATTGGAGATATTGCGGATATGGATCAACTTTTGTTGGAATTGAATTTATAGTAGATGCGACATACGAAGTTACAGGACCTAAAACTGTACCTATGGGGTTGCAGTGTGCGACAGACTTAAACTTATTGCAAAAACTTTAGTAGAAAAGCATTTTCACCGCATGCATGCACACATTTCCCGTCAATTTATTTCTCACGGGTGTACCTAGGTGCCCGTGGATAGATCCTCGGTTGGCGTGTTTAATCCATCCATACTCCAGCCTTCTAAGTACATATGTAAGTATGCATTGGTGGCCTGATTTGGACGCTAGCTATTTTTTCTTTGCTTTTGTTATGTCATTATATCTGTGTCGCAACTATATATACACCATCAAACGAATTATTCTTATATTTTCTCCTATCCGTGGTTAGTCTCTATCCATATATGATAATTTAGCCCACCATTTTCATCCTCGCAGGCACCAGTATCTAACCGTTATTCTCGCACAGCACTTAGCTCTTCACAGATGCCCCCTGCTACCGCACCACCACAGTTCGAGCAATACGAACCCTGGATTCGCGAGAATCTCCTAAGATTGGGTTTTTCCCAAACTGGCCTTTTCGTTGGTCTCACGAGATTCAAGAACCGCTTGATTGAGTGTCGCGACCCTGAAAAATATGAAGTGTTGTTAATCAGGAGGGCAGTGAACTGGATGTTTGCGTAGGTTTTCTTCCCCTTGCCCTCAGGCTTTACTAATGTATAATAACATACGACTGACAAGCCACATGCTAATAATCAATGGGCAAGGAGGGGGATTCCCGTAATTATTGTGTCTTAGTCAAGGAATACTGGATACTAGCCCGAGACCAATCCGCACAGGCCTGGCGCCAGAAAGCAGAGTCAGCAACCCAAATGGGTCAAGTTCCACAGTCGAGATGGTATATCATGATATATCTTGCGTGAGACCAGCAGTACCTGAGGCTGTTCCAATTGTTGCAGGACCTGAGGCTGTTCCGGTTGTTCCAGGACCTGAGGCTGTTCCGGTTGTTCCAGGACCTGAGGCTGTTCCGGTTGTTGCAGGACCTGAGGCTGTTCCAGTTGTTGCAGGACCTGAGGATGTTCCACTTTTTGCAGGGCCTGAGGATGTTCCAGCTATTGCAGGACTTCCGAGTTTGCCTAACATCACCGGAGCTCTCTCCCTTCTTTGTCTGGATGACCCAGACGACTTCTCAGACGCTGAAGAAGAAAATATCCCTCCTGAACTCAGCGCGAATGACATTGAAACTGCTCTGCTATTTTCCTCACAGCTTCTACACTACGGGAATAGCAGGGACTGTAGCCAAAGACCACCGCAATATGGCTTGTTGGGCAGGTTATCTCAAAGGAGAGGGGATCAGGAACAGCAATATCTTGATGCGCGTGTTTTTCTCAACACAAACATCCCTGGCTCCTTTTTCATCTGTGGACTCCAAGGCAGCGGCAAATCCCATACACTGGCAACCTTGCTCGAAAACTATCTCATTCCCAGTCCGCAAATCGGGGTGCTCCACCGCCCACATTCTGTCCTTGTCCTCCATTATGGCGAGTCCATATCTGGGTGGGCCTTCCGTCCTTGTGAAGCTGCTTATCTTGCGCAGCCTTCCATGCGGGTTATATTCTCTCCAGAATCACAGTTACCAAAAGTCAAAGTCCTCGTCCCTCCTTCTAACTACTGTAATCTAGCTGCTGCCTACAAAGAAGTCCCTAACGTTACCGTACACCCACTTAAGTTTCCTTCCCGTTTACTCACCATAAACAGCATTATCACCCTGATGACAGTGAGTCGATCCGGGTCTCCGCCGCATTATATGTCCCAGGTGACCAAGGAGTTGCGGGATATGGCCGAATTCGAAGGGGTAAAGGGATTTGACTACCAGGAGTTCCAAAGGCGAATGGAGGATCTTAAAAAGCTATTGGACGTTGGGCAAAACTCGATGTTGAGCCGAGGGCTACGAATACTCGATACATTTGTTGAAGTAGATGCGGATGCATCTGAGTTTGCCTTTGAAGGCGCGGAGGCGGGCCTCACTGTTATAGATCTGTCTTGTCCATTTGTTAGCGTTGGTTTTGCATGCAGGTTATTCGATGTAGCCATCAGTCAGTACCTGTCCCAGTCCAGCCCTGAGGTAGCGAAAGTCATTGCGGTAGACGAAGCACACAAGGTACGTACGTGTAGCTGATGACCATGTTGCCATTTTTTCTATGAAATCTTTTCCCCTACGTTCAATAGCTACGCTCGCTTGGGTACGTTACCAGAGCTAACATAGCTTGGTGGACGTAACTATAGTACTTGGGTTCCAACTCAGCAGCATCCAGCGCATTTTCGGATACCCTTCTCACAATCATACGCCAGCAGCGCCATATAGATGTACGAGTCATCATTGCAACTCAAGAGCCCACACTCCCACCCCGCCTAATGGACTTGGTCTCTGTGACAATCATCCACCGGTTTATGAGTCCTGGTTGGCTCAAGGCAGTTCAAAAGCACTTGTGTATCGGCGGAGACGAGAGCAAAGAGTCCAAACAGATCTTTAAGAAGATACAGCGCTTAAGGACTGGCGAGGCTTTATTATTTGCGCCAACGGCAATCTTGATAGCTGGCGCTCGCGAGAGACAGATGACGTGTGGTTCTCTGCGGAGATCTAGATCAGGGCAATCGAGGGACTCCACCAGGGATAAACGCGACAATGCTGCTGCCGATCAAACGAGTGAGTCGCCAGGTGAAGTTTCGCTGAGGAGGATGGACGGGGAAATGTTCCGGATCAAGATTCGAGAGAGAATTACCCATGACGGTGGGGCGACAATTGCGGTTTCTGGGTAGCCCGCTTTTGACGGTTTTTGTAAGCTTACGAGCACTAATTTCAAGTCCCAACAAACGTATGGGAAGCATTTAGGAATATAATTAAGCGTACATTGCCCTGCAACTTGTCGATGCATGGAATTAGTATATTGCATCCCGTTCCCCACCATTGATGTCTGTTGAAGGTAGGCAGCGCCGCAGCGCGCAATGCTGCAAAGCTTTTCCTCATGGTCCCCCTAACGGGACCGCCGCATAGGAGAAGTATTTTCTTTTAAGAAAAAAAAAATGGTACAAAGCTTTGGTGTAAAGCTGTGGCACGCCGCATGCCTTCCAACTTAGGGCCACGGCGTCCCACATTGACAAAAGTTTTTGATTCTCTACGGCAAGAGCTGGAGTCACCATTTCTTTTCTTCTCTAGAACCCATGCATATGTCAAAGGCCGTAACGCCTGTAGGGTGCGATCAACAGTAGGAATCAGCTTGCAAATGATCTCAATGATGTGTCAGAGTACTCTCTGATACAAGCATACCAGATATAAGTATATGTTCTGGGCTGCTCACGGGCAATTTAAATAATTACTCAATTTGGTGTATAATGCACTTGTATTGATAAAAGTTTACGAGGACTGATTTACCCCCCAAAAAAAAGAATTGATAACGCTGGAGCGACTGCAATAGATTCATGTATTTTCCCAGTCGATTAGACCTCCATCTAATAATCCAATTTGCTTCAGTTAGAGCTGAGAGGTTAATACAGTCATGATCTGTTAACACTTTCGTATGTCAATAAATTGAGAATTTCGGATTTTTCTAAAAGTATCGGCAATAACAATTAGAATAGAAGCTTTTGCAAACACCTGAAACGAAAACACCCGTAGTTATACCTAGCAATCTGCGTATAAATAAGTACCTGTGATTAAGAAAGTAACTCTTTTGCACCTTACCTGGATCCTATAAGTAAAAAATAGCAGGGATTTTTCTTACTTATAGGATAAATCGTGCAACAAGAATACAAGATGTAGACCAAAAATATTATCATGAGGATTATTCCGAACTTCACTGAATTCCATATAGCGCATCGATATTCAGTACAAGATGATCTATAGAGCCTGAACCATAAGGCCCCATATAATAAAACTCCCATGGATAAGAACCCGTAGATAAGAAACTAATTTTCAAATACCTATTGCATAGGAAACGTTGCAGATATCTACGGTAGCAATAAACTCAGTATCCTCCTCTCCATTCCATTCATCATCGGAGAAGAAGGTGATGAGTTGTTAACTACACAAGCATGTACTTCATCGTTTATAAATTTATAGGGCTTGAGGTAAATTTTCCGAAATTCCCCCTTGTTCAATGCCTGCCATCTCCCACTAATCAACAGAAGGGTATGTGAAGTGGAAGGGGTGGTCAAAAATGACTTCATAGGGTGTTTTTTGAGAGTAGCAGAATGTTTTGTTCGATTCAGTTACCAAATTGAGGAATTATATTAATTGCCCGCGACCGGCACAGAGGGTATGCCGCCCGCAGGCGGCCCAGAACATATATATTGGTTACAAGCATTCCTCCACCAGTCCCACATAGTAAATAAGCATATTTTGGATACAAGAATATTCTTGTTTTTGGGGTTAGTCACTATATATATACTTGTAACGAGAGTAGCGCTAAACCACAAATACTGTAGGTACCTATCGATAAGAAATTTGGCTACATCGAACTACCTCCAAATAACAGCCACTGGATCAATGGGTTATTCGAACATGGAAGGCTTAGTATCGGCGGTATATGATGCGGCACATAATCATTCATGCAGAAACACATCTAAACACATCCAAACAAAGATCTTTATGAGTCTATCAACCTACTACATACTTTCCGGTGGGGTGTAGACGCTTGGAAGACCGGGGTTAAACCGTCTCCATTAGAGAACTGTTTTGAAGCAAGTTAAGTCAAGTTCCATGGACCTTTTCCCCTTCCCTTATATGGTGATAATATTCAGGAAGTTGAGGACGGTATCCTGGACTGTATTCGAGTTTCCGGTTTCCACCTATCACAGTCTGCATTACAAACTCAATTCATTCATCCAGCTACTGAAACTGTTGGAGATCCAGTCAGCGATATTGAGAATGGAATCCTGGCAATCTATCTTCCCAATGAAGCCGATGAGCCAGAAGCCGAAATTCCACTTGCAATACCTCCTCTGGTTTCACTTCATGAAGCTCTCACACATATTTAAAGATCACTCCTATTGAATTCAACGCAGGCGTCAGCATATTCAGCGCAGGATCACTGACCTTCTGGGGCTTCCGAGGCCACCACCTCCTCCTCTCCTCCTTGAAATTTCTGGTCCTATTTGTTTCTTGAATACAGATACTCTCGTTGTATTTATCGACTTATTCCGCAATCTTTCCTACCCCTGGCTAGCTTCATTCCATATTTGCCTATTTTCTCTTGATGTAAGAATATAATCGTTACAAGCATACTTCCCCCTGTCCGAACGATATGCTTGTATCGAGAGTACTCTGTACTTTCCTAGATTCGCCGGAAACCAGGATTTCAAACCTTCTCGCGTGCAGAATCCGAGAAATATCTATTAACAGCAGCACGAGAAGGGGCAATTATAGTGCTGAATGTAACAAATCTCCGCGGAGATGCCATTCTACTTACTAAAGAACAAGTGAGAAGCATCAAGTTGTCCTACTTTTCCTATGCCTTCTATAATAGAGTATTCTGACAGGCGCTGCTACGAATGATGAAGTCATGCGAGAGTATTGTTACACATATTTCATACACTATTTCAAGTACTCCCACTGCCAAACCTTCAAATCCCGAAAATCTTCTTTCATATCAAAAACTAAGCTCAAAAACAACCGTGAGCTCCTCATATAAAAAATCAACACTCTCTGCCTATGTCCATACTTTGCGTCTCTTTAGTTCTCTTGCTAGAAACGCAAACACAAATTGCTGGTTCCAGTGATTCGGCTCAACATTCAACTTTTGCAGCAGTATATGTTGCATTGTCCCGATGTCGGTCACTTTCCGGCTTGACCTTTCTTCGTGGCTTCCTCGAAGCAACCTTTTTCGCAAAGTCACATCCAAGGTTAATTCAACAGATGACTACTCTAGAAACAGAGGAAAATAAGTCCCTGCGAGTGGACTATTATAATCTCCTACCACATTAGGTCTAGTAAAAAAGATCGAGGCTTTTAATTAGCCGGTCGCTCTGAGTCTATAGAAGGGGGGGTATGGCGGGTATGGACGGTATGGAGGGTATGCTGCTCGGTTGGATGGTGATATAGGCCCTATGGAGTATAATTAGGCGGTCGCTCTGGTATAGTGGGGGGGGGGGGATATGGGGGGTATGGGAGGTATGGTTGGACGCACGGTATGAGCCAGGCTGCATGCTCGATATAAGGCTGGTTGGAGGCTCGGTATGAGGCTGCATAGAGACTCGATATGAGGCTACGTAGAGACTCGATTGAGCGTGGTTGCAGGCTCGATATGAGGTGGCGCTATGGCGGAGGTGAAGGTGCATTGTGAGGCAGCTTGCAGACATACCACCTAAGTAAAATGTCAGTATTAGCATTAAATCCATTTTTAAACACTATAATATTTAAATTCTCAAACCCCAGTAAAACCCGCGAATCCCCAGATCCCTTAACCATTGGTAGGTTATCCACCATCCCCCTTCATCGTAACCATATGGCAGGTTACCCGCAGTGACTTTATGGCAGGCCATCCGCCTTAACCACTGAGGTAGGTCATCCACCGCAACTTTATGGCTAGTTACAGCTAGGTGGCAAAATGTTTCGTACCCTGCATAAAAGGACTGTGCATACAGAGCGCTTGATTCAGATTTAATGTATCAAATCGCGCCTATCACAGGTTGGATACATGTCTTACTACGTAGTCACAACATTATAATATCGCGACATTCATGATTACAAGACGAAAAAACCTCTGACATCGTATATAGTTCGCCTATCATTCTCATGTCGACTCAAGCTCATTCCTCTACGGAGATAGTCCAAGCGGACGCCTCCCCTATGCCGCCTCTCCTAATACCGCCTCTCCTAATACCGCCTCTCAAATCTAGCAGAAGTAGTTGTCCGAGTTTGAGAAACCAACACAGTGCCATTATAGGACATCCCATGATATATCTGTCATGGTATTGGGATGCTTCTATGGATCAATATTAGGATATCTACGGACTCTGGATGAAGGACGAAATACTGCTGTCAACACATTGAGATCTTAACACTCGTCCGTCCTAATGTCCGTTTGGAGTTGAGTGAACTCTAGGTATTGAAAATCCAGGACAACTCGTCAATCTATACCTCAGCTTGCCCGCCAATGGACTATTGTAGGTAGTTGCTGCGCTCTCCCGACTTGAATCCGATTGAACATATTATTTGGGCGTACATGAAGCACCAACTTCAAAACAAGTTTCCTGACCTACTGGCAGATGAACTGCAGGAGGTTTGGCGGAGATTCCGGCACTATTGGAGAGCCTCTACGGAGGCTCACACCAAAAGTCTTTTCTCCTTTCCTTTTTGGGAATCCTGCATATGCAATACTATACACGGCATGCAACTTGGCATTATTCAGCTCCAAAACGGGTGGCAATAGCAATTAGTGATGGGTTTTATCTTTACTATTGCCTTAATCTGGTGTTGCTTGTGCTGCCCTGAATATAACCAGACTACCTTGATTATACAGTATCTAAATGGCTTATGACATCCATAATATGGCTGGTGGAGTATACCAAGGCTACTGCATTGGTAATGCATATGCCAAGCACATCCACTTAGGCTTGGCATTCATGAAGCAGCCTTAGCGTATGCTGCATATGGTAATATAGGACAATTAAGATATTCTATACCCAAAGAAGCTACTGGGTATGAGGCGGCTCTACAGGCGTGGAACAAGTAAAGGTAAAATGAATTGTTATATAGCTGGTATATGATACATTATCATTAGAACCCATTTTAATGCCAAGTTGTATATAGTGCATAGGCTTGCATATGGAAGATTCCTAAAAAGGAAAGGAGAAAAGACTTTTAGTATAAGCCTCCATATAGCTCAATGCCTTGCCGTGTAGCAGCTATTAGGAAGAGGAAGGTTAGTATACAAAGTATCAAGGAATATCATAGTTGTCACTACATATCTATGCGTAGCTAAGCCTTAATTATATGCACTAAATATAAGATATGCATTAGCATCATATACAAAGGTACTAAACATTTTGCCATCTAGCTATACCAGCTAGCCCTTATAAGATTTTTGGATAAATACATATAATATTGTCCTAGAGTGTATCCAAAGATAAGATGCTTACATATGTGAATTGAGATGGATATTTTGGTTGTCACAATATAGTGCCTTAGTCTCATGCTAAGCTTCTAGTCGAGCAAAATGACTTGGCATTTGCTACATGAGAGGCTTGGCATATAGCTGCAAGAAAATAACATTCTTCAAATTGCTGACTAAGTACTAAATTTAGCTTAGTCTAATGCCAAGACACTCTAACTCAGTAGCGATGACCGATCTGACAAGAGCAACTTTAGCCTTTCACAACATATGTATAATTGCGTAGACTAGCCCGAACTTCAAATCTAGAGGTAGCTATGATTCTTGATATCTCTATCTAGCGTTTCTATAATAAATGTTAATGAACTGTACATGCATATCGAGATAGATGTCAATATGGAATAGCAGATATAAAAGTTATCAGAGTAAGCTAGCTTAGTCATTAGCTTTTTCCTATTTGGGTTAGTTTTTGTAAGGAAGTTACATTTTATATACTCATATAAAATGTATCTCCCGTACAACTCCAAAAATCAACTAGTGGAATCAACTATTTACCAGGGCGGTACTTACAACAAACACTATTGTTTAAGGCCGGCAACTAAATAGTATTGGTATTAAACTCATGTAGTTCATTTAGTAATGAACGTGAGTCATGTATAAGTTTCTATTAAGTTCTGTTATTGATTTCAAATCATGTATGAGTCAGAGACTGAGCACTGCCACTGCACTGCCTCAATCCTGACTCACCCCTCTGTGGAGAATTAGCATAACTACAGGTTCATTCCCCTATGGAATGGGGGGGACAGACTTAGGCAAGTAGAAGCTAGGGGAGTTAGATATCTACCTCAATAAATAAAGTATTGAACTGCTATATTCTAAGACCCTTTACGGATCTACCTTGCTCTATGTTTAATAATAAGTTATAAGCCAGCCGGGCTTAACTTCTACAACTAGAGCGACATCAGAATATAAGCGGGCGATAATTACTTAAAGCAGAAACTACAGGTTCCCGTGCTCCTATAGTTTGCTGCAAGTAGAACTCCAAGTATTGCCGGAGGCAATAGGAACTAGTCAAAAAAGCACGCCGACTTTCTTTACATTTTTTAGCAGGATAAATATACCTTATTTTCAAAGTCTCAACAAGCAATAATAGCAAGCTTCTATGAAAAGTAATAGGCGTGTATACCCCTATTACTATAGTATGAA